>UCOH01006790.1:0-11413 GCA_900474275.1 Synergus japonicus
AAATTAGGGGCGTGGGTTCAAGAAAATCTTACGTAAAATCGAGGGGGAGGGCTAAAGAAATGCTTGCCGTTGCTTACAGGGAGGGAGGGGGGGGCTGAAAATGATCCTAAAAGTGCTTACGTAATACTTGAACAGCCCCTAAAGATGTATTAAGGGGTTATTCTACTTTATACGCTTAAAAAAAAGAGCTATTTTTCAACATTTTTTTTTGAGTATGTCAAGAAAGATATGGATATAAATATTTTTAGGTATGATAAAACAGGTCTTAAAATACGTAAAAAAAATTGTTTTTTATTTATTTTATTGCATTGTTATTGTTTTAAATGCGTTTTTAAAACTGTACCAAGGATTTTATGAAAACTATTCGACCGATCCTTATAAAATTTAAACCACACATTCTACACATATTGAACTAGGTCTGTTGCCTATAATATATTAAAAAATAATATTTTACTAATTTTTTAAACAAAAAAAAAACCGTGAAAAAATGCATTTTTTGAATAATTTTTGTCCGCCATTTTGTTATTTTTTCATAAATATTAATTATTATAGGCAACAGACCTAGTTTTAGTAATACTGAAGCTAAAATACTTTGGTTTTTTTTTTCAGCTAGCCGTTACCGAGATATCCCTGGTACCGTTTACCCTTTTGATTTTGAGAAGCCTACGCACAATCATTATTTTTAATATAAACATTGAATAAAGTTAATAAAGAAATTTGTTTATGTAGTTTAATACATGTTTTATCATACCTAAAAATATTTATTTCCATATCGTTATGATATACTCAAAAAAAATGTTCAAAAATAGCTATTTTCTTCAGCTTATAAAATAGAATAACCCCTTAAGAGTAAAATTGCAGACAAAAAATTGCAAGAAACAATTAGAATCTATAAAAAAAAAAAGAAGAATGACAACAGCACACGGTATTCCTAAGCGGTCACCCATCCAAGTACTAACCGTGCCCAACGTTGCTTAACTTAAGTGATCGGACGAGAACTTGTGGTTTCAACGTGGTATGGCCGTTGTTGAAATTTTAATTTAGAATAAAACATATAATTAGATGATAATTTGAGATATAAAATTAAAATGCAACATTGTTTAAAGTCAATGAGGGGCTATTCAAGTATTATGTAAGTAGCTTGTGAGGGAGGAAGAAGTTTTACATGGGGGGGGGGGGTTTAAAAACTGAACTTAAAGAGTCTAGCTAATATACTTGAACAACCCCTAATGGAACACAAAAAAATTGTAATTCAATCAGAATGCATTAATCTCTCATTATAAGTGTAGCAAAAATCAGAAAAACATCGAATGAAATGTAATACGAATAAATTAAATTACTGCGGGAATAAAAGTTTTTTAAAAAGTTAAAATAAATTTTAAAAAAATGTAAAACCAATAAAATATGTAATAAAAAAAAAGAAGAATGACAACAGCACACGGTATTCCCAAGCGGTCACCCATCCAAGTACTAACCGTGCCCAACGTTGCTTAACTTAAGTGATCGGACGAGAACTTGTGTTTTCAACGTGGTATGGACGTTGTCGAGATTTTAACTTAGAATAAAATATATGAATACAAAAATTATTACGATTTTTATATATTTATAAAATATATATTTTTTGTTGGTTTTACTTTTTTTTTCCAATTTATTTCAACTTCTTCAATGTTTTTTATTCTGTAGCAATAATTTATTATATAGGAAGTGGTAATTATCATGTGAGCAAATTTAAATATTTAACCCCGTTTTTGGTAAAATTATCATATGAGAAAATTTAAATAACTCCGTTTTTTTCTCACAATTTCTACTTTTTCCAAAAAAATAATAATGCACAGACGATAAAATAAGATGCACGCAAAAAATGTTTATTTCAACTAAAATTTCCTTCGGAGACCGTTTAATGAAATATAATAAGTCATAAATTATAAAATGTGTCAGATCTGTTAATAATAGAAATAGTTATTTAATTGTAACAAAGTTTAAAATTCACCAATATTTTTTTCACATACAGATTTTTATTCAGTTTCACAAATTACTACAATAAAAAATTGCAGATATTGAAAAAGATTGCAAATAATCGCAAAATTTTAATCACGAAGTGCAATTTTTAGTTCCTATGAAAAATAATCTACAATTCATAATATTAATAATTAATATATATCCAACTCTTTTTCGTACATTTTCCATCGATTTACCAAAAAAACATTGATTATGAATAAAAATCATAAATTAGCACCTTTAAATGTTATTATGACTCTATCAAAACTAATCTAATAAAACAACTCTGTATTACTTATGCTAAACGAATCTAATTAATTATTCTAATAATCATACTAAAAGTTATTAGGAAAAAAAATTTAAAGAAAATTAATATATGTAAACGCTATCAGTATTATCTTAAAAAGTAAAGGCGATCTATTTCTAACACTTTCCATCGATTTACCGAAAAAACATTGACTAAGAATAAAAATTATAAATTAGCATCTATAAACGTTATTACGACTCAAATACATTTAATCTAATAAAACAACTATGTATTACTTATGCTAAACTAATCTAATTAATTATTATACTAATCATAATAAAAGTTATGAAGAAAAACAATTTTAAAAAGAGAATTAATATATGTAAACCTTATCAGTATTCTGTTAAAAATTAAAAGCTCTATTTATAATACTTTCCATCGTTTTACCAAGAAACATCGAAGTTTCAAAAAGTATTAAAATACTATAAGAAAACAAAAATAATAGGCGAAACTGCTATATAAATTAATCTATCTACTATAATTGAGAAGTTGAAAGTAAAAAGTGAATAAAAATAGTGTTTGTAAAAGTGGTGTCTTTTGCTTTAAAACAATAGAGTTTTCATCTGACACAATTTACATTTCTTTTTACATCGAGATACTAAAAAATATTCGACTTTAACTATTGCTAAAAGTTTTGATGGCAATTGTTTAAAATTATCTTACTACGTTACGAATTATTTTATCGTTGTTCGCAGATTTAAAATTTTTTATATTTCTAGTCACATTCAAATTTATAGCATAATAAAATACCTTTTCGTTGGAATCATTAAATGATTGTATTTCGTGGATTTCTAATGACCTTTGACTTCAGAAGAATTCCTGAAGATTTCCCAGTTGAAATAGAACTCCTAATTATCTCCAGTTTAAGCGAATCTCCAAAGATTCTTCAATTGAAGTGGATTCATGCTATTGGTTTTCTTCTGTAAAAAGAGAGAATTTCATTTAACATTGCATCATAGGAAAATCAAGAATGAAAAGTGGGAAAAATTATCTGACTAATTGAAAAAAACATTGAAATCAATTGTACCTATTTTATCACAAATAAAAATATAGAATCATTACTATACAAACGTATTAATTAATGCATTCCTTACCTCGAATTATTATTTATGGTTGATCTTTAATTTTGCAAAGTTTATGAATCAGGTGGCTTCCAATAATACCACCAATTGTTGCCCACAATAATTCTCCCCAGAGTTTTCCCCATTATGAATCTGCTACTTTCTCTGTAAATTAAATTTAAAATCATTTGTTAGCAGGAGATTTTTAAAATCGATTGGAAATTATCCATTCTTGAGGTTATGTTTCACTACATTTTTTGGACACGATTGAACTAGATTAAATTTACTTCCAATTCTTAAATTCCATTTTCACGTGATAGTAAAAAAGTTCAAGGATGATTTATACTCTTCAGTTTTTTGCAATAAAAGGCTTCTTTTACCAGATTTTTACAAAATTTACTTTTATCAGATTTTATCCATGAAAACTTACCGGAAATCAGAATTCATCAGACTTCGATCTAAATAGTCACCGTAAAAGTAAAGTGGGTATTTTAATTTTTACTACTACTGTTTTTTTGACTTTTTAACCACGAGTTTTCAACCATTTTCAACTATCTTGTTTACAAAATTTTACAAACGCTCATGCTTGCAATCATGGAGAATAGACATAAGGAGACCAAAGTAATATAACGCAAAATAAGAACATTTTTCGGGAAGTACACACGCCTGAACTTCCCGTGCGTGGCGCTAGTATGAACACATGTACAAAAATGGCCGCTCATTTGAAAATGACAATAATATAACCACAAATTTGTTCAAATCAATAATTACTTATTCAATATTATTTATAAAAACTATTTTTCAATTTATTAAATGATAATTAATTTAGAGGCAAATAATTAATTTCTGCGCAATTGTAAATTTCGTCAAACATTTTTTGAAAGTCGTACGAAACTTTTGATTTTCATTAAAAATAAATAATCATTTTACGAATCTTGTTTATCATTTAGAATACACGAAATTTCAATAAGAGTATTATACTTACTATTGCACAAGACACAAAATTTGTGGTTATATTATTTGATATTGTTTACATATTGTCATTTTCAAATCGGCAGCCACTTTTGTACATGTGTTCATACTAGCGCCACGAACGGGAAGTTAAGGCGCGTGTACTTCTCAAAAATATTATTTATTTTTCGTAAAGTCGATGTACAGGACTTTGGTCTCCTTATGTCTATACTTTATGCTTGCAATGCTCATGCAGTTTATGCTCCAAGCGGCAAGCCTCCAAACCAGTGCTCTCAAACGGCCTTTGAGAGCACGGCTCCAAACTGCTCCACACAAAAACTTAGTTCTACTTATCTTTACAGGTGTCGCTTCGAGCAACCGCGCGAAATTTGAAAATTGTAAAATAGCTCATACTAAAGATTTCTAAAATAATGTTCATTATATCAATACAATTATAACTTTACGATTTATCGGTTCTACATAACTATGCTTCTTAATTACTGTTAATTATTAATTAACCCAATGGCCTAAAACAACTATAAACAATATGTAATAAAAAATACATTTATCAAGTGAGGAAAGTTTAATTGAACCGTTTTTAAAATATTGAAAAATGTAACGACTCGTATATAAACTGTATATAATTATATAAAGTATATAATTAGTATATGGGCCATTCCATACAAAATTTATAATTAAAAATTTGTTTCGCGAGAAATATTTTTTTTGTGTTTTTTGGTCAAAAATATTGTACATGCATTTTTTTAGTTCGACATGATCTTAAATTTCGGAGTTGTGAATTTTCAAATTTTTTACGCTCCAAAAATCTACCTCGAAATATTTACGTATACGAAAACAAGAATTCTATTAAAAAAATAAGTCGCTGTAGTAAAATTTAGGATTTTCTCTCAGCTTTTCAATAAGCATTACTAGAAATTAGACCAATTGTTTATAAAAATATGGCCTATTTTTATAAACAAATAATTTTTTTTAAACTTTGGAACCAATTAAAAAATTTTTTTTTTATTGAAAAATGTATATAAAGCTTCCTCCATGAGAAAGCAAAATATAATATACTTATTTTTTATAATAAATTTCATTTAAGGGCATGGATTACTTACCCGATCCCTACTACCTTACTGACATTTTTTTCTCTCTAACGCTACGTCTACATTTATAAAGATATCAAATTGAAAATTTATAAAATTAAAGAAAATATGCTAATGCAGATTTGTCTGGTCTTAAATTTTTGTAAAAATAAAAAAAAATTTGTTTGGAAATGTTTTTTTTTTTAATGTCAATATTTAGGACCAGACAAACGTACCTTAAGGCTTTAGCTTCAAATATAGAAATTTTCAATGTGGTATCTCAATAAATGTAAACGTAGCGTTACAGATAAAAAACTGTCGGTGAGGTGGGGATCGGTAGACCTATTTTACACTGCAAAATGTATATTTGAAAATCCAATATTTTCTGTAATATTCTCTACAATATTAATTACCTAAATTATGAATTATCCAATTTTATATATGGACGAGAATTTTACATCTCCAGCAGAACTCTGAATAATTATTACTTGTATTCGTTTAATAAAATCGCTTTCTATAAAAAATGAATAAGAAACCGTCTTCTTGGACCTTGCAAGCTTACAGCTGCCTATAACCCTTGAAATTAGTGGAAAAATTTATGGTTGAGCATAGATAATAGAATTTTGGGCAGGCAAGAACAAAGTAAAATGAGTGGCAAACTAAATTTATACCTGCTATAAGCACAAAGCTGTAAGCAGGTGAAGGAAATACAGAGGAAATATTTGACGAATGGAGGTTTATACAATTGCAACAAGATTATAACTTTACGAATTATGTATTTTACGTTACTATGCTTATTAGTTCTTGTTAATTATTAATTAACCCAATGACCTAAGAAAACTATAACATTTTTCGTGTTGCATAATATGGGCAATAATAAAAAAATATATGTTATTCATATTTTTTAATCATATTCATTTAACTATCTTATAACTATTTTAAATTACAACAGGAGGAAAATGGAATTTTGAGTGGGCAAGAAATGTAGCAAAATGGAGTGTCTAACTGAATTGCCTGCTATAAGCACTGGAAATAAGCTTACCTTATTACCTTCTTCAGCTATAAATAGAAATAGGTAATAAAGATTTGACGAAAGACGAAAGATTTGACAATGGGAGGTTTATATCCCTTTTGGGAATTAGGATGAAGTGGGTAGTTAAACGAAAATTCAATTTACAAATTGTGTCTCCAAATGCTTTCTTCGCGCCAAAGTGTCCCAAATATTTCCTTCGAACACCTTTCAGCTGCCGACTCTTTGTATATTAGACTTGAAGATCAGTAGCGTATCGTATGCAAAACATTGTCGAAGGAACTTTTTGAAAAATTTTTAATTAAGGATTTTGGAGCGAAGTTCTAATCTAAAAATTCGATTTCTTCATTTTACTTAACAAATATTAAAATTGGAATCATTTCCCTTTATTTAATTAATTAAGTACATTCTCATCCAAGGGGCCCCGCACGGTTGAATAAAAAAATATCATATTATGCCAAATCCAGAAAAAAGTCTTTAATTATATTATAATTTGTATTTTGTAATATTATAAAAGTACCAAATGAACAATATTTACGACAATAAGTTACAGAAATAACAACATAGTTTTTATTTATATTCATAAAATGATCATATTTTGCTTCTCTTATAAGCGGGCTCTGTATTCACTATAGTCCCGGGCCCTGTAAATCTCTAATCTGCCCCTGCTTTTACCAATGGATGTATTTCTTTTTCACCTTCTTATTTTTAAACTAAGTAAAATATCTCGTTGAAAATTTGAGAGATGAAAGAAAATATATTAACCGATCGCTGTCTGGTCCCTTGGAGCTCGTATTTTGCATGAAAAATATATTTTTCATAATTTATTTATGTCCAGTGTCCACTATATCAGACCATATGATGATTTACCAGGTTTACAAAGATTATGTGGTCTGCTATAGTGGGCATGAAAAATTGATGAAAAATATATTTTTCTTGCAAAATACGAGCTCCAAGGGACCAGACAGCGATCGGCTAATATGTTTTCTTTCATCTCTTAAATTTTCAACGAAATATTTTACTTGCTTTAAAATTAAAAAGGTGGAAAAGAAATACATTGTCCGGTCGGTAATTCGTGACGTCATAGGTTGGCATTTGCCCTTAATCGTAAAAAACATTGTTAAATAGAGAGAAGCGCAAAGTTTGATTATGGTTGACATAAAAAATCGAGCGCGAAAAGCCAATGCAATGATGAGAATGTCCGAAGTGGCCGATTTTTTCTCGGATTTTTTGTAACTAAAATTATGCACACATGTAGCGAGAAAATATCTAATTCAAATTTGTTTCTTTAAGTAAAATGAAAATATTTTAATGAATCTGTACAATTTCGTAGCAATGACTACAAAATTTTTATTTGTTTATTCATAAATAGTATTTATTATTCTATTAAAAATAGGCGATTAATTCTGAAATTCAAACCAAAAATAAATGACTAAATAAAACTGAAAACTACCCCTTAAAACATATTTTGGAAACGGTATAAAAACAGAAAAAAAATAAACGATTATTAATCGTTTTTGTACTCTATAAAATTGAATCAGTCAAATTCCACTGATTTTGCTTCCTCATAGAGGAAGCTTTGTAGTGATGACAAAATCCAGTTTCCTAAATAAAGGTTTTTTTGAACATATTTCAAGGGCAATATATCTAGTATGATGTCCTGAAAAATTGTCCAGATATATGTGTGTGTGTATGTATATATGTGTGTATGTATGTCACGATCCTGCAATATCTTGAAAACGCGTAGAGATAAATTGATGAAATTTTGCATAGTTATTCAGCTATATACCCAGTTGAATTTCTCTTAAGGGTTTCACAAAATATTTAATTTTAAAAGTTTTATGTACTTTTATAATTTTCGTAAAATTCATTTTTCCACTATAACTTCTCAAATATTGAAAATTTGAAGCTGGTGTAAGGGAAATGAATATTCCTTTCATCGAGACAAATCGATTGACCTATATGATTAATGCATTTCATTAAAAAATAAGGAAGTTATGTTTATTTATAATTTTGAAAGATAATTTTTTGCTCTATATTTTCAAATAATCAAAATCTTGAGTTAACGTAAGGAAAATGAAGATTCCTTATGTCGAGACGAATCGATTGACCTATATGATTAATGCATTTCTTAAAAAAAATAAAAAAGTAATGCTTCATTAATTTTTTATAAATGAATTTTTTAAATATAACTGGAAATATAAATGGAAACAAGTAATATCGAAGCTTAATGCTTCCTCTATGAGGAAGCAAAGTGCTCATTGAATGAGCACAAAAGTTGATACAACTTAACAGCTAGTTTAGTGACTCTTTTCTCACGATTTTAATCAGTGAAAATTCACTGAGAATCAGTCAAAAGTCACTGAAATTTACAGTAATCGTCACTAAACTGCTAAAAATTTCAGTGACTTTTCACTGATTTCCAGTAGATTTTTCACTAATTAAAGTCGTGAGAAAAGAGTGACTGAAAATCAGTAGAATTGGACTGGCAATCAGTTAAATTTCACTGATTCAAGTTTGGAGAGTATGTTCAGATTAAATTTGTTAAATTACTTTCAAATTTACCAATTTATTTTTCATCATACTGGCCTACGTGACAACCAGGATTTTCCCCGATTTCTCAGGTTACCTATGCGGCTATCTTTTCTCCTAATAAGCTCTCTTCAAGGGGTACAGATCAGGTCATAAAATTGTAGAAAAGGGCGTTGGGAGGTAAAATCTGTTGGGTCAAAATCTGAGGTCATAGTGTTGAGTTCTGGCTGCAGTTAGAGTCAGGTATATCACTTGCTAATTTCTGTTAGTTTCGTGACAACTATTCATCCAGTCGGAAGTCCTTGTTCGAAGCGTCTAGAGTGTGGATACTCCAAAGTTTCAACTGCAAAGTAAATAATAACGCATTTTTAGTACAAAAACTAAATTTTTAATTTAATTTTCTATAAATTTTAACAGTTAATTGTGTTAGGGCCCATTCCACCAACAGTGATAAAATTTTAATCCTTGATTAAATCCTTAATTCGCGTACGCAAAGTATTGATTAACTTAAGTTAATCAGGAATTAAAATTTAATCAAAGTTGGTCGAATCGACCCTTAGTGTTTTTTAATTTAAACTTTTGTACATACTTTTTGCATCAAAGAAGTGCCAATTTTTTTTTATAATGAATATGAACTTTATTTTTCAAAACCAAGGAACTAGAATTATGCGCACAGAGAAAGTCAGATTTTGAATTCTTCGTTTTATGCAAAAAATATCGACACTAAATATATTTATTTATAACTAATAAATATTTTTATTTATTTATTTTCGTTGAGTAAAATGGAGAATGGAATTTTGAGCTTAAGTCCAACGAAGAACATTTTTGAAAAATTAATTTTCTAAAAAGTGCAAATTCTTATAATAAATATATGTAGGATTTATTATTATTATTTATTATAAAATATACATTTTTATTTGCTTATCCATAGATAATGTTTATTCTAGTAAATGATTAAATAAAACTGGAAACTACTCCCTAAAACATATTTTGGCAAGGGTGTAAAAACAGAAACGTACTACAGAGAGAAAATATATTTATCTATAATTTTTGTTTAGTAAAATGGGGAATAGAATTTTGAGTTTAAAGGCCTGATTACACGCTTTTAGGAAAATGTCCTTCTTCTCACTCTACCATGTGACTATCCAATAAGTTTGTCTCATTCCACATTTTCCACACATTTTACCCGGAAAATGTGCGAGAATGAGACAAACTTATGGGATAGTCACATGGTAGAGTGAGAAGAAGGACATTTTCCTAAAAGCGTGTAATCAAGCCTTAACACTTGTATCCCACACCCGTATAGATTTGTTTTAAAAATGGCGACTTGATCGGGAATTTGAAATCGTTCGCCGAAACGCCATTTTCAGATCGAAATTTTTGACCATATTTCACATGAAAATTAAGACATTTTTTATTAGAGATATTGCATTGACTTTTATTTATTTAAGGGCATGTATATACTTACCCGATCTTTTTTCTCTGTAACGCTACGTGTACATTTATAAAGATATCAAGTTGAAAATTTATAAAATTGAAGAAAATATGCTAATGTATGTTTGCCTGGTCTTAAATTTTTGTGAAAATAAAAAAAACTTTTTTGAAAAAAAAAATTTCTTTTTTTTTAAATGTCAATATTTAGAATCAGACAAACATACCTTAAGGCCATGTGATATTTTTCCGAAGCGTCAGTCAGGTTCAGTTATACCAATTGTTTGTCCACAAAAATTAATATTTAAAAAAAATGAATTCGGAGAAGTTAGAAAATATATTAAGGGAGGTTTATTGACTCTCATTTTGTTTAATAATGAGAAAAAAATAATTATTATGTTTTTACTGACTTTATCGTATTTGAGGTTAGATTGGTAATTATTTCTCTCTGACTTATCGACATAATGTGTTGATAAGGTAGGAGCGCTATTCATCACTAACATCTAATAATTCAACTTTTTATCGACTGAGTTTTCAAAGTTCAAGTGTCAAATTATTTTAGTTAGTTTAGCATGAAAGAACTTTTTTTTAACATTTTTTAACTAAACGGAGTCAACAAACCTCCGTTTCAATATTTTTTACCAATCTCCAAAATTTTTCGGTAAAGTATTCAGTATAGTGGGAGAACAATTGGTATAACTTGACAGTTAATAATTTACTGCTTGGAATCGTTCGCAATAGAATTAAAATTTTAACTTTTTGTCTTGCCCACTAACCAAGGTAGGCCATTTCGGTTTCTTTTTATATATATTTGATTTGTTCAAATTATTAGGCTGCAATATTTCGCAATTTACAAATAAACTCGTAAAAAGCATAACGTACCTAACCTCAAAGTGACAAATACATTACAGAGTTTAGCATGAAAGAACTTTTTTTTCAAATTTCGAACAAAACGGAGTCAACAAACCTCCGTTTCAATGTTCTCTATCATTCTCCAAAATTTCTCTGCAAAATA
>UCOH01006793.1:0-16704 GCA_900474275.1 Synergus japonicus
GTTTAGTATATACTATAGTACATAATATAAATTTAGTATACTTATAAGTTAAATAAAATCTTTGTTTTATATGAATTTCAAAAAATTACGATTTGGCGCCACTAAAATAGGGCGGCTTACAGCGCCTCTACAGGGATGTGCTGTCGAAAGCTGAAATAGTAGCTATATATATTGTATATATATGCACTATGCACAAACTCGACTTGTGAGCCCCCTACAAGAATGTGCAGGAACTAATCCCTATGCCGCATCTAGGTACTAATAGCTTTGGTTACATCGACACAGGATTGTACGGTTAAGGTGCGTTTATACCTCAGTCTGCCCGACCTGTGCAGGCAGACAATTGTCCCAGGCCGTTCACACGACCAATTTTCCGAGGAGTTTGACTCCGGAAAATGCGCGGGAATTTTAAATATGATTAATTTATAAAGTAAAATAAACCGATTTTTTTATTGTTTAAATTAAAAATTATGATAATGAATTTCATTTTTATAATATAATATATGTAAAAGTACATAAAATGCCCATCGCTCAACTCTCAAATGAACATTTCAGATTTCAGACGATACATCAGTTCATCATCTGTTGTCAGAATTGTCAGCAGTCAGCTTATCAATTGTTTTATGTGTTACGGAGAGTTTATTAAGAGAAAGTTTGTAAGTAGATATTATCTCCTATTAATATATTTTATTATTATTTTGAAATTCATAGTTTGTTAATATATTTATATGTTTGACAGCAGTTTTAAAAATACTGTGTACAAATTGAAGCCACATAACCTCTAAAATTCTATAATTGATAATTGGCAAATTTTAGAAACTTAAATTAAAAGCAATAAATAAATTAAAATAAATTAAAAATTGATTCATATTGTTAATAATGAAAAGAATTATGTAAAATCTTACGTCACTGTATGTGTAATCCATAATCAACACTAATCAACACTAAAAAAAAGACGTATTGTTAGTAAAAATGTAGAGATTATGTTGCTTCGATTTGTACACAGTATTTTTAGAACTGTTGTCAAACATATAAATTTATTAACAAACTATGAATTTCAAAATAATAATAAAATATATTAATAGGAGATAATATCTACTTACAACCTTTCTCTTAATAAACTCTCCGCAACACATAAAACAATTGATAAGCTGACTGCTGACAAGTCTGACAACAGATGATGAACTGATGTATCGTCTGAAATCTGAAGTGTTCATTTGAGAGTTGAGCGATGGGCATTTTATGTACTTTTACATATATTATATTATAAAAATGAAATTTATTATCATAATTTTTAATTTAAGCAATAAAAAAATCGGTTTATTTTACTTTATAATTTAACCATATTTAAAATTCCCGCGCATTTTCCGGAGTCAAACTCCTCGGAAAATTGGTCGTGTGAACGGCCTGGTACAATTGTCTGCCTGCACAGGTCGGGCAGACAGAGGTATAAACGCACCTTTACGCGTAACTCGGACTTTTATATGTATAATACGTATTTTACGTATTATACGTAAAAAATGTAATAAATGTATAAAATGGCGGATTTAAAATGAGGGTGGGGGGAAAGAGCTTAACATAACCTCATTTATTCAAGAATTAGGTTATGTTTACTTTCTAAATATGAAGCGCAGTCGCCACCTTGAAAACGTAAATTACGTAAAACGTACATTAATTTTATTAATTAAAAAATAGGGACATAAATTACTTACGTAAATTACATCAAAAACCTCATGTAATTTACCTAAAGTACATTACGTGTGCAACTCTGCATCGACATATAGAAATGGACTGCGAGTCGGTGTAGGAAATCGCGTGATAATGCGTCAGAGAGAGAAGTTGCAAAGGGGTGTAGTTTTGTCTCTTTCTCGCCGAAGCTAATTGGTTGAGTTCCACCAAGCTCCACCCACCGAAAATCCTCTCAACCAATTAACTTCGGCGAGAAAGAGACAAAACCTTTGCAACTTCCTTCTCTGATGCATTATCACGCGCTTCCCTACAGCGTCCCGCAGTTCATTTCTATATGTCGATGGTTAGTGATCGGAGTGATCCGTCAAGTTGTTTAATTCTTCCGACTATGGGTTAAACCAAAGATTCTCGTGTCAAACTAAGAATTTGCGCAAACGTAAAGAATCCATCTAAAAAAAAAGTTGTCATAGAGATAATCTAATTTATAGATCTCACATTATCAACTTTTTTTTGTAAATTTATGAGAACTGATGATAAATTTAGAAACAGAACTGCTTTCCTTCGACATGACGTGCATGATGAATATTCATCGTCAAACGATCTTATTCTCTCAAGAAAAGGCTCTTTCTCACCGTTTGAAAAAAAACAAGGAAATTTTTGAATACTTTGCAGAAAGAAATTATTATGAATTAACGGATTTTAAAATCTTATTTGATACGGCATTACGAAAGAAGAAGGTTTATAACGAAAAAAACAATGGCGATTATTTGGATAAGGATAGCGGATACTGTCATTCTTTATTAAATTCGAAAGATATGTGTACTAATCTGAACAAAGGTAAGTTCAGTTTTTAGTTTGTGATGTTTATATACAGCAAATTAAAATTTTAAACGAAGCGTCTATACGTCCGGCGAACACCAGATTCCAGATAAATTATCAAAAAAAAATTTATCCGGCTACACCAAATGTCAATAGCTGGACGAATTTATTTAATTAAATTTGTCTGACTATTGACATAAATAATAATTATGCCCATACGCTGAGAAAGTGATAAGTGATTTCTGCGTATATTTATGTTTATAATGGTTTTAAATTGTTATTTCTATTTATATGTTAAATTAAAATAATTAAAATTTAATAACACTTAAAGTTACTTTAACAATGTCATTTACTGAATTTCGTTACTTATTTGATTCTATTAATTCAATCAACAAAAAGGGAAACATATTATCTACACTACTAAAACATGAATTCATCTTTTCATTCTTCATGCAAAGAAAAACATCACTAGTCATTAAATTTTAATTAGTTTAAAAAATTATTTTATCTCCTAGACTGGTCTTTCTATAATAAAATGTTCTTTAAATGTAATAATGTTAAGGTAATGTCAATAAAACAATTCTGATAGAAATATGTACTTATTTTATAATTTTTATGTAGAAAAAAAGAAAGGTTTACATTAAAACACACGATCCACATGTGGTACTTTATCGTAAGAGCAATTTAGTTAATCCAAATTTACATTCGCAATAATAAATAATTTTAGCTAAAATTAATCAATCCTTGATTAAGTAAATGGCTCTGATGGCTTGTGGTAAAATATAACATGTTCTTAAAAAAAGAATTCACCTTTTAGCTAGTGTAGATAATGTCTCCTTTTTTGGTCATTTGTTTGCCTTTAATATAGCTTGAATTAATAGAATCGAATAAGTGACGAAATTTAGTATTAAAATTGTAATTATTTTAATTTTACATACATATATGTCAAATTAAAATAATTACAATTAATAACAATTTAGAACCATCATAGAATTAAAAAGACGAAACAAATCACTTATCATTTTCTCAGCTGAATACGAGCATAACTAATATTTATGACAATAGCCAGATAAATTTTATTGAATAAATTCATGCGGCCATTGACATTTTGCTATAGCCGGACGAATTATCTTGGAGAAATTCGTCCGGACACTGGCACTCTCTGCTGTAGCCGGACGAATTATTATTATTATTTTAGATAAATTCATCAGGCTAGTGTCAGTGTACACTGTATTGCAACCGGATGAATTAATTTGATCAAAAACGTCCGTCTAGCCGAACGTGTAGTCGCATAATTATTCATTTTCGAATTAGAAATATATATCGATCAAAATTCGAACTGACGTAAAGTTTTACTTTTGCTTACAAAAGAAGAGAAAATTTTATTTAAAGTGGTGAAAATTTAATTCATATCCTAAAAATAAAAATTTTAAAATACATTTTAAGGTCGTTAGACTAAATTTTTTAACTCAAAATTCAATTCTCTATTTTACTCGACGAAATTTATAGACAAATATTTTTTCACTCTGTAGGGGTATTCTTTTTTCAAATATAAAATATAGATAACGAAGATTTCAAAATCTGACTTCAAAATTTAATATTTTCATTTTACTTGAAATATATTTTAATTAGATATTTTCTCGCTCTGTGCGGATAATTCTAGTTAAAAATTGAATGAATCTGCACGGAGGAAAAAATGCAATTTTAATATTTCATTTGTAAAAGAGGGTTGAAAAGTTTTCAGAATATAACAAGAGTAAAATGAATTCTACCATATACTTATACTAAAAAGACACTTAAGGGGTTATTCTACTTTATAAGTTGAAGAAAAGAGCTATTTTTGAACATTTTTTTTGAGTATATCATGAACGATATGGAAATAAATATTGGGTGTACTTCCAAAAAGGGGATATGTCCAATTTTCTTCGGGCTCCGTGTACTTATGTATTTTGACGAGCTGATTACGAATGTGATAGTGAAAATTGGCGACTATTCGATTTTCATGGTAAAAATCATGAAAACCCATAAAAATCATTGTTTTTTGCGTTTATCACAGCTAATATGTAAAATAACAAAAAATGTTTTAAATAAAAGTTGTAGATCTCATCGAAACACACTGTTTTCATTAAAAACATTTTTTCGTACGATTGATTGTTTTCGAGAAAATCAGCGATATATCGATTTTTATTATTAAAACACCCATTTCCCTTTGCCAGTCCCTTTACCATTACCTTTGCCATTTCCCTATACTCTTCCCTTTATCATTTCCCTTTACTATTCACTGTACCATTTCTTTTCACCATTTCCTTCCACCATTCCCTTTCACCATTCCCTTTGCCATTCCCTTTACCATTCCCTTTACTTTCCCTTTGTCATTTTCCTTTACCATTCCTTCTACCACTCCCTTTGCCATTTCTCTTTGCCATTCCCTTTACCATTTTCCTTTAACATTTCCCTTTACCATTCCCTTTACTTTTCCCATTGATTGTGATCGTGCGTAGGCTTCTCAAAATCAAAAGGGTAAACGGTACCAGGAATATCTCGGTAACGGCTAGTTGAAAAAACAAACCAAAGTGGGTTAGCTTCAGTATTACTAAAACTAGGTCTGTTGCCTATAATAATCAATATTTATGAAAAAATAACAAAATGTCAGACAAAAATTTTTTAAAAATGCATTTTTTTCACTGTTTTTTGTTTAAAAAATTAGTAAAATTTTTTTTTAAATATATTATAGGCAACAGACCTAGTTCAATATGTGTAGAATGTGTGGTTTAAATTTTATAAGGATCGGTCGAATAGTTTTCATAAAATCCTTGGTACCGTTTTAAAAACGCGTTTAAAACAATAACAATGAAATAAAATAAATAAAAAACAATTTTTTTAACGTATTTTAAGACATGTTTTGTCATATCTAAAAATATTTATATCCATATCTTTCTTGACATACTCAAAAAAAAAATGTTGAAAAATATCTCTTTTTTTAAGCGTATAAAGTAGAATAACCCCTTATGTCCAATTTCACTCGAACTGAGAAAATCGAGTATAACTGTTTGCCAACAGAACGCTAATATGGAATAAAATTTTGAATAGTTTAAATACACCATTTGGGTAGAAACAATGTGCTCTTTCATATTTTGCAGTGAAAAATTGAATTTTTTAAATAACTAGTAATTGTGATCCGCGTGATTAGTTCTTTGTTTTTGCACACCTTTTGCTAGTAGAAAAAGTAATTGCGAATTTTTAATTCTTGAAATATAAAATCTTGTAATTCTTTATCTAATTTCAGGAATCTTCATGAGTTTTATAAAATTCCTTAAAATACCTTTATTATCCTTCAAAATTTGGTGAAATTCTTTTAACCCGTTGTGGTCACACCTCCGAATAATAACGTGTTGGTCATAAGGGGTCAGGTGGACCCCACGTGGAAAAACCGTTGCCATTCTCCTTCTATTTAATATATCAACTTTAAATTACTACCGAACTTAGTTTAAGATCTCTTCTTTAAGATCCAATAGTTTTCTTGCTTTCTAAATATTTTGTTCATAATGAAAAAATACAAAGAAAAAATTTATCAAAATGTTAACTTTTTCACACAAAAATTCATAAAAAATTCAATTTTTCATATAAAGTGGAAATATTTTGGTTTTGTACTTGCAAGATAGTATACTTTTAAGAAAAAAATATGTCGAAAAAACCATATTTATTTTGATGATTGAAGTGAGCAATTTTGATGAAGTTTGTAATATTAAAATGGTAAGCGTTAACATAGTAAAATTCTGTAGAATTACTTAAAATTGCACAAAATATGGATAATTTAATATCCCTTAAAATGTTTTAAAATCCAATAAAACTTCGTGAAAATCCTTGAGACAGCTTTAAAGATTCTAAGATTACTTAAAATTACACAAAATATCATTAAATCCTTTAAAATTATTTAAAATCCCATGATATCTCGATAAATACTTTGAATCACCTAAATATCCAATAAAAACTCTTTATTTGATTTTTATATTCTTTAAATTTCTTTAGATTCTATAAAACCCCAATATCTGGTGAAATCCCTTAAAATTTCTAAAAATCAGGATTTTCATAAAATTCCTTGAAATCCTTTAATACTTCTAAAATTTCAATAAATTCTGTAAAATTTGTAATCTTTGTCTTAATAATTGTTTTGAAAACGAAAATAGTCTGAAGATTGTTTTTAAATTCGATACATTCACACAATTCATAGACATTATAAATGTCTTCCATATTCTTCCATACAATGTTAACGTTAATGCAAATTAATTAATGTTTTAACACTATTTATAGTTTAAAATACAATCAATTCAAAAATTCATTCATTTGAACGTTCAGTTCATTGAATATTATTAATTCCTATCTTTCTATTCCTTCCTATTTCTCGTCTATTCTCGTCTATATCTTTCTACCTCCTTGTCATTCTCAATTAAACCCTTATCTTTTTTAATCTCCACTTTCTAATTTCATCCTTTCTCTTTCCTACTTTCGTTTATACCTTTCTATGATATTATTTTAATCATGAAAAAAGTGGTATAATTTCGCAAGCACTTTCAAAATATTTTAAAAAATCTATAGTACAATGCTATGACACACTGCAAATTGTTTTCTTTAAATAAATAGAAATAAATAAATAGATTTATTAATTAATTGTTCATAGAAAAATTATGGATAACCGAAAATCAAACTAAGGCACAGAGTAGCTGCCGAAAATTGCCAGAAAAACGTAAATTTCATGAGGAAGAAATTTCTCAAAGACGTACAAGTTCAGCAGGACCAGAAAAGAAGTTGTTTGGTAAATCGAGTTTTTCGAGTCCCCAGTCATCTTCCCAATTATGTGAGGATAAATAAAGTATAAAACAATTTTTCCTTTATTCAGTAATTGAACAAATTATATTTATTTCAATTCTTTTGCAGGTTTGAATGAGAATCAAACAAAACGATGTGCTTCTGTAAACGATGTGCAAGCTTTCGTTAGAAATATGGAGCATTTCCTAATAGAGCCACTTTCATTTGAGTTGTCATCTTATTTAATTTCTACTTTAAGTCATACGAGGGATGCATTGTCTGTTTGGAAACCTGACAACAGACCTCTTTTAATAAACTTGATTTTCGAAATTTTAAAAAAGTCTCCGTTAGAGGTTTGTATCTTTTTTTTCAGAAATAAATTAGAAATAATTATTGAAAGTACATAGGTAATACGAACTTACACCAGTCCTTCTATAACTTTTGAAAATAATTTTATAATTATGATATATAATTTTTAAAAATAGTTTGAAAATAATGTCCCTAAAGCCTAGTAGAGTGCTTTTCAGTAATACGAACGAAATTAATGGGCATGTCTTTTATTTTTCAAATATTTCCATAAATTAAAAATAATTTGCTAAAAATTAGAAGTATGAGCAAGATCTAAAAAGTCATGCAACAATGGTGGCTCATTTTTTTTGTTTTATTTTTTATTATTATCTATATTATTTATTATTTTATTTAATATTTTAAATTTTAGTTTTAGATAAAAATGAAGGTAGGGGACAGCGGGGCTACTTCGTCACCATTTTTTCAATTGTATTTTTAATAATAAAAATGCGATTTTTTTTCTCAAGTAGGGTACATCATTAAACAAATTTAATAATTGACATAATACATAGAAGTGGCCTCCCACTCACGTACGCAAGCGGTGTCCGTGATTGGTCCAGCTTAAAATTTCTCCCAAAGTTGATCTAGAACAAAGTTTGAAGGTCATCGTCAAGATCAAAACGAAGATCACCGTAAAGGTGAAAATGAAGGTCACCAATAAATTCCTTGTTAAAAGTTACGTTAAGATGGACCTTGACCTCCCTGAAAAATATTTTACCTGAGGAAATATTCAGCCGTCCCGGGACTTTTGTCCCGGGACGGCATACATACCCAGTATAACATACATACCCATTTATTTTTAACATTTATATTATGTTATATTATATTTAAAAATTCGGATTTTTTATTATGTCTATACTGCATGACGTCTCTTGGTGACGAATTAGCCCCGGAGGTTACATTGAGATTATTTGATTACGATGAAATTAACAAAAATAAAAATGCACTACCCACTATCACATTCCCACTTTATAGTTCCTATTAAATGAAAAAAAACTTTCCTTAGTCTATCTTTGTTAGTTTTCTACGTGAATCGAAATATTGTTAGCGCAACACGAAATCTTACTTCGCTCGCAGTTGAAAGTACATTTTTCGTTTTGGATATCGCTACATATGTTAACATTCAATTTCACGAAACTCCCCCTATTGAAAAAATCCTCGAAAAAATCCTCGTCCCAAGTGCGAATTGCCGGAGCTGAACACACGGCCCAGACTTGGTCCAATTACGGCAGCCGAAGATCAGCTAACATTACTGGGCCAATATCGGCATTTTAATCGGCCCAGTGTTGGCCCGAATACTGGTACTTTAAATTTGCCAAGCTTTTCCCGAAGCTTGGCCCAGGAATGGCACTTTACTGGGCCGAAAGTTGGTATTACTCCAGCAAATCATGTTGGAAGTAGAAAAGCCAGAGTCTGTCCCAGCAATGGCACTTTACTGAGCCGAAAGTCTGTATATTATTCCGGCAAACCATGTTGGAGGATAACAAACCAGAGTTCGTCCCAGTAACAGACCATCAAATAGACGAAAGTCGGAAAAAATTTTTATTCTGTCAATGAAATATATTCTACTATATCAATAAATACTACGGTTTTACGTTTTATAAAAGTTAAAATTAAAAATATGAAAAATCTCATATATATATATATATATATACATACATATTTTATTCATTGTTGACGCAAAAGCTTTTTTTAATGAAATTATTTTGAAATAATTTATTATTTGTGTATGTTTGAGTGTATCGTGGAAAAAATGTTCGGACATCAACTCATGAGTTAGGGTAATGGTTTAGGTTCTTGACTTCCGTTCAATAGGTCGTGCGTTCGATTCCTTCCGCATGTGCAAAAGTTTATTTGTCATATAAGCGTTAAAATTTACAAATAACAATTAGTTATAAGTATATCCATAGTATATGCTCGAATAAATCATGTTCCTAATTAATAAAATTTATTATTTTTATTTTTTATTGTAATTTCTAACTTCGGGCCAACACTGGCAGCCAGCGTTGGACCGATAATGGCAGCCAAGTCTTGGCTGCCAAGTGCAGGAGATAGTTATCATTCCGTCATTAGCGCGGTAGTGGCAGCCGAGCTTCGGCAAAATTTTTGCCGACGCTGGGCCAATGTTGGTCCGTATGTGATTTCGGACTTGGGGTGTTATTTTCGGATGAGGAAAACACCAGGAAATCAACAAGGATTTTCAAATTCCTCGAGGAATACTGCGATGATTAATTTTCTGGCTGGAGAATTTCCTTGTGGAATTTGAAAAACTTCGTGGATTTCCACGTATTTTTCTCATCGAAGATTTTTTCAATAGGGTCATTCTGTGATACTTGTACATGAGGACGCATTTGACCGATGTTATATTAAATCCGGCAGTTTTTTTTCACGAGCTTAGGGCTACATGAATATTCAGATGGATTATGTAAAAATTAACGAAATTTTTCTTTAAAATATTTTATCTGGGGAACCAATTGACATAATTTAATTTTCTTCGCAGAAGCTTGTAGGGAGAACTAAACTCTTTTAAAATCCACAAAGAAAATTGAAAGAAGTTGAAAATTACCAAAATGGCGTACATTTTTCGAAAAAAATAAAAAGTCAATTTTCTCAAAAACCAAGGATTTAAAAAAAATTTTTTGTAGATTCACTAGCAGACCAATACGCGCGCTCTGCGCGTGATTATTTTTGAAACATTTTTAGAGAGGAATTTCAAGAGTTTTCTAGATATTTTAAAGGAATTTGACGATCTTTACGTGATTCTTATGAAATTCAAAAGAGCTTTTGAATTTTAAAAAGATTTTGTACAATTTTAAGGGATTTTATGATATTTTATGAAATTTTAAAGTAATTTATGCAATTTTAAGAGACTTTTAACAATTCTTAGCAATTTTAAAAGGAATTCTAAATGTTTTAAAATTGGGAGAAATTTTAAGAGGTTTTTAAGAATTTAAAAAGATTTCAACGATTTTCAGCGATTTCTAAAGAATTTCAAAAGGTTTGTATGATATTTATGGGGTTTTAAGGAATTTTATATGTTATCCTGGAATTCCAAGGAATTTAAATATATTTTAAAAGATTTCTAATGGTTTTAACGAATTTTAAAGATATAAAAGGATAATAGAATTTAAAAGGATTTCAAAGGCTGTACATTTTTTAAGGGCTTTCAAGAAATTATTCAATTTTTTAAAGATATTGTGGAATATTTATGGATTTGATGGATTTTAATGAGATTTATAATAATTTAAAAAGATTTCAAGAGATTTTTCAAATTAAAAAAAAATGTTAACATGATTTGCGTACAGTTTTAAAATTAATAAATATTAGATCCTTTACAATTTACGTTA
The DNA here is from genome assembly GCA_900474275.1 of Synergus japonicus. Taxonomy (NCBI): domain Eukaryota; kingdom Metazoa; phylum Arthropoda; class Insecta; order Hymenoptera; family Cynipidae; genus Synergus; species Synergus japonicus. Next base: position 11,010 of record UCOH01006793.1, read on the forward strand.
GAAAATTAATGAACTTATGATTTTTGCTGTTTTTTGATTTATTTTACTCCTTCCTATATTAGTTTCGTGTGACCTATTAGTTCAGATTGTTCTGCTTCATCGTCCTTCACTATTACTTCTTTTCATGGATGTCTGGAGCTATTTGCGATAACATCATATTAAAAAATCTGCCCGCTCACGCGGGCACATTCTCCTGCACACGACGCGCTCCGTGTTGCGTGCTTCGGGACGCTTGCACCCTTCGGGCGCTTGTGCGCATCGCGACACTTACAAGCGTTGCGACATTTACACCTATTTTTATTTAAATTACTACAAAATGGAATGGAATGAAAACGAAAACTAATTTACTTAAGGTTCTATCGACCTTAAGGAGCATATTCTCATCAGGGCACTCGCGCTTCGCGCTCGGCTCTATTTAACAATATTTTTCATGATTAAAACGAAAACTACTCATCCTATTGAAAAATGGCCAAAAGAGAAATTGTAGATCTTTTTAAGACCAATAATTATGTTCCTAGTCATTTTCTCTGCATCTCGCGTTATTTGGCTCAAAATTTAAATTTTAGATTTTTTAAGGAAATTCAAAAATTTGTTATGCCCATCCTATATGGCGTTCAAAAAGAAACATTTTTCATCTTTAGACTTTTTTTCATATCGTGCGTTGTTTGGCTTCTAATTTAGGTTTTCTTTCATTTTTTTGGATTTTTTTTTCAATCCTGTCAATTTTTTTTATCCAAAAAAGTCATTAAGAAAAATTGTTCGACTTTTTGAGTACTACGAACATCCGTCATTAGAATCTGTAAATTAAGGGGTTAGTACTAAAGAACATTTTTGAAAAATTTATTTTCTAAAAAGTGCAAATTCTTATAATAGATATATGTACAATTGTTGGGTTAATCGATATTTTGGTCATAAATATCGAGAACAGATCGAAAAACGCAAAACAAGGTAAGCATCTCGAACGCGCCGAATGTGCATTTGGTGCGCGTTTGAGGCAAATAACCTTGAAAATTGAACTCAAGATCAAAATTGATGGTACAGTTAAATGGCCCTCTCGATCCTGGTCAACTTTTGTCTAAACCATTTTTTCGTAAATAAAGTATTTTAGAAGATAATTATAGATTAAAATGGATCATCCTGTATTTTAGATCAAAAACTAAACGCGTTTTTCTCAAAACAACGTTTTTCAATCTGCATGATTCAGAAAAAACTATTGGACCGATCGGGCTGAAATTTGGATATGTCGTTATGGCATGAACCAAAATCATAATTATTGATTAATATTTAACCCTTTTTGCTTCCTCATAGAGGAAGCTTTGTAGTGGTGACAAAATCCAGTTTTCTAAAGAAGGTTTTTTTTGAACATATTTCAAGAGCAATATATCTAATATGATGATCTGCAAAAATGTCCGGATATATGTGTGTGTTTGTGTGTGTGTATATGTGTTTGTATGTTTGTGTGTCACGATCCAGCAATTTCTTGAAAACGCGTAGAGATAAATTGATGAAATGTTGCATAGTCATTCCACTATATACCTAGTTGAATATCTTATAAAGATTTAACAAAATATTTAATTTTACAAGTTTGATGTACTTTTATAATATTCGTAAAATTCATTTTTCCACTATAACTTCTCAAATATTGAAAATTTAAAGCAGGTGTAAGGGAAATGAAGGTTCCTTTCATTGAGACGAATAGATTGATCTATATGAGTAATGTAATTCATTAAAAAATAAGGAAGTTATGTTTATTTATAATTTTGAAAGTTAATTTTTCGCTCTATGTTTTCAAATAATCAAAATTTGAGTTGACGTAAGGAAATTGAAGATTCTTTGTGTTTGGACGAATCGATTTACCTGTAAGATTAAATCATTTCGTTGAAAAATAAGAAAGTTATGGTTAATTGTATTTTTAAAAAAGTAATTTTTCGACTATAATTTCTGAAATAATTAAAATGTAAAGCTGATGTAAAGAAAATGAAGATTCTTTGTGTGTAGACAAATTGATTGACCTGTAAGATTAATTAATTTCATTGAAAAATAAGAAAGTTATGCTTTATTGTTATTTTTGAAAATTAATTTTTTGAATATAACTTCTCAAACTCAAATAATTAAAATTTAATGCTGATGTAAAGAATATTTAATGCTTCCTCTATGAGGAAGCAAATCATATTTGCTTACAGGAAGCAAAGTGCTCATTGAATGAGTACAAAAGTTGATACAACTTGACAGCTAGTTGGTGAAACAAATTTTTTGATCCGAAAAAATAGAAGTACATGATGACATCACCAGGGTTAGACTGTCCGATTTCACAGGTATTTTCCGGAACGGAGTAGTCCCACTCACTCCTAACTCGGCAACTACATTTTTTTCGATACTTTTCTATACTTACCTAAGGGCCGTGCGCAAAGGGGGGGGGGGTTTGGGGGTTCAAGCCCCCCATATACAAATTAAAATTAAAAATAAGTTTTTACTTTACATCAAAGAAGATTGTTTGAAGGGAATTTTTTTATTGTAGCATATCAATTAATCATAATGTGACGTTACGTTTTTGGCGTCCCTTATTGGACACCTAAGTAACGTTTATAATTTTGGGGGTTCTTATTATCTTTGCCCTACCGAACGCTTCAGTCGAGCCAGGGTCAGTTTTAAGGGCAAGAAATAAATTAACTGTCGGTTTATGTTTTAACAAATAATATAGAACATTATATTTTCCTATAAGCTATATCTCTAAATTACGAGCTAAATGAGTGAGTTGACTTTCAAATAATTTTAAATGAAATGATGAATTATTATTTGGTGAAATTCTAATTTGAAATTTACATTTGTGTCGGTTTTCTATATACGGTGTATACGCGAGAGAGAGAGAGCGAGTGAGTATTTGTATTTGAGAGAGAATGTATTCTCTCGCGGTATCTAATGACTTTAAAAAAAATTTTGAGTTTTTGTTCTAAGCCTCATAGTTTACGAGGAATCTTTCCGCCATTGGAGGCATCTTAAAAAAAGGCGTTTTCGAAGACTAGCTCTGTCGCCGTTTTAACGTGGTGGATTTTCACCACATTGCTGATCCTTTTCCCAGATTGATTTTGTTCGGGAAATTAAAATAGAATAGCCAGTGGGAACTCCATTTGCTGTAAGAGTGTGAGTGTTGATATGAATGTGTGAGAAATGAAAGAATTATGTATCATATAAATTAGAATAAGTTTAGGTTAAGAAACATTTTTTGCCGCTTTGAGCTTACCTGACTTCCCAAGAACCTAATCTGAACATTTATACTTTGTATTTCTTTATACACTCATCTCACGATCGACGGCACCGCTCAGGTCTTGTGTGGTGTCGATCGGTCGAGATTATAATAGCTCCAACGAGCACTCTGACGTCACCACTCAGGACTGAATATATATAGACTTTAAGATTCGCTAATTTTTATACTACGCAGGCTACGCAGTGCGGCGCTGAGTTTCGAGCGCCGGCACTTCAGTGTAGGCTCTCAAGAGACGTTCGGGGGGGACGTAGAATCAGCCAAGCGTGAAAAGTGCCGTCGATCGCCGTGCCGTCCATCGCGAGATGAGTGTATGTTACCGTCTGGGATGCGTCAGTCATTTATTATATTGTTTCATCCTCCAAAATTGCAAGTAAATGAAGATGGCTCTGTTAGCGCATCGACTGTGGGGACTAGCCAGCCTGTAGAATGGCTATTTTCCCCCTTCCATTTCCACCGTCTTTACAGCATGGCTCAGCGACAGTGTTCTACGCTGAGAAGCTAGACGGCTCGGGTTCGATTCCCGGCATCTGAGAAAAATCTTCTTCGCTGTGTCTAAGGCAAGGACCGTTCACACTGCCTTACTGATGAGTCCAGTGAACGGACTTGGGACGAAACATAGAAGAGAGAACTTATAGATGGCTTAAGGGCGATGGAATCTGAAAGTAAAAACTGTCAACTAACTGTCAAAAACTGTCAAAATCTGTGGAAAGAAATAAAGCTATCATGTGAACTAGAATTTTTCTAGCCAAAGGCAAAAGAGGGAAAATTTATAGGTTTTAGATAGAAAAAAATAGAGAGAAGAAATGAAGAAGGGACGCTTGATGATAAGTTTGTCGAATACTCACTTTTATAGTCCCAAAATAGCGTGTAATTATTTCCTATCAGAAACGGCGAACAGTTTGACTTCCATGATGGAAGACAATGGAAGAAACGAAATATTGACAGCTGCGACAGTGGCACCTTGCGCGCGCAGCACGTGTTGGCAAATTAATTCGACTTTGAATCGCGCGCCAGATTACAGTCAATTGCAAAATATCTCTACCAGGAATCAATATTTAGTTTCTTCCATCATGGAAGTAAAAATTTTCGCCGTTTTTGACAGGAAATAATTACACGCTATTTTGGGACTATAAAAGTGAGTATTCGACAAACTTATCATCAAGCGTCCCTTCTTCATTTGTTCTCTCTGATTGCTGACTTAACCCCGTTATTGTTGCGCCCCTGGGATCTGGGTTTTTCTACATGAGAAATGTTCAAATTACATCAGCCTTAACGCCATATCCAGAGGTTACATCTATTATAACCCTACACGACGAACTGGCCAAAAAAATACATGGTAGTCGGAGTACCGTGGTCATGTGGAGCGACGACTGCGCACTCAGACGAGAATTACGGCGAATAGCCAGTTCTCTACTAGCTGTTCTACGATTATCATCGTAATCTTGGAGTTTTCTTTTTTAAAGTAAAAAGTGCCTAAATCTGCACCAATTTCGATACATTTGGATTATTTTGGGACTGTGGAAGACAGGTAGGCGTTTTGCTTCTTGATTTCTCCATTTTTGTTTGAGATATAAAGTTTTTTTTCGTGAAGTTACGAATATTACGTAACATGTGGCCAACGCCCATTTGAATGGCGTAGAGCCTTTTTCTTTTGATCTTTGTACTTCAGGCCTGATTACACGCTTTTAGGAAAATGTCCTTCTTCTCACTCTACCGTATGACTTCCCATAAGTTTGTCTCATTCCACATTTTCCACACATTTTACCCGGAAAATGTGCGAGAATGAGACATACTTATGGGATAGTCACATGGTAAAGTGAGAAGAAGGACATTTTCCTAAAAGCGTGTAATCAGGCTTTTCGAATATCTGATTTGAAGAGTCCCTATTGAACATTCCTGTATGGGTTCCTTTATAGGATCGTATTATATGGATCTTTAAAGAGAACTGTACATATTCCTATTAAGTTTCCCATATAGTTTCTCACGTGTGTGTCATTAAAGGAAAGGTGACAGGGATCCTATGTAGGTTTCTGTGTAGTTTCCTGATCATACAGAAAATTGGTAGGTATACATATTGAAAGACGGTTCCCATGTAGGATCCTTTACCTTTTATTTCCTATAAAGGTTCCTATGCTCCAGACTAAATTACTCAGCAGGGGAAACTGTACAAGATCCTCTGCATGTATCCCAATTAAATGTATAGTTTCCTGTGTAGGAAACTTTGCAGGGTCCTATAAATTTTTAGAAATTAAAATTATTCCTATACAGGTTCATGTATATCCCTACTGAAAATTCCTATATGGTTTCCTTCATAGGATCCTATTATAGGAATTTTTAAAGGAATAACCTGCACATATTCCTATGAGAGTTCCCATATAGTTTCTGATATGTGCCTCCTTCAAGAAATGAGACAAGGATCCTATGTAGGAT
>UCOH01006794.1:0-11628 GCA_900474275.1 Synergus japonicus
TATTCGGTCCATCATTCATTTAATATTTATTCGTATTATATAATATTAATTAGATTAAATAATTATTTTTAGCGTATATAATAAATAATCACGAAGTGCGAGCGATATGCGTCGCACGCCGTGAACCCGCACGACATGCGAGCGATATGTGTCTCAATTGATGACACATATGTCTGCGTTCGTGAGCGCATCTCGTGCGTGCGATCATCACGACGTGCCTGTACAATGCGTCGCATATCGCACGCATTTTGTTATCTGGGGAATTTAAAAAAATTTAGTTTATGTTCTCAGAGGGCATTTTTCATTAGAGCAGTTGATTTTCTTCTTCTGAAGCAGTTTATATGCAGAAATATATGTATTTGGGGGTCCTTGCAACTTATAGTCTTCCTGAAATAGTAAAAACTGTCAATGTTCCTGGAAAAGACTTGAATTTCTTCTACACTAGCATCTGTGAGTTTTACATAACACTGGTCTCTAAACTGAAAGAGCGCTTCGACTTTTCTGACCCAGTGTTTAAAATAATAAAAGTAATAGATCCTGAACTTGCTCAATCATTCAGGATTACATCATTGCAGTCGGTATTAAGGAGATTCCCGGTTTTAACTGAATTTGTCGACGCACAAAAGTTGGATAACGAATGGCGACTCTACGGGATTCGACACTTCTTGCAAAAAAATACTGGGCTAAAGTGTTCCAGATAAAGAATGCAGCTGGTGAACAGATTTTTAAAAATTGACAAAAGCCAATATCGCCTTTATTGATTTTGCCCTTTTCGAATGTAAAGGTGGAACGGACCTTTAGCCAGGTAAATTTGAATAAAGCCCCGCATAAAAACAAAATGGACAGTGACATACTTGTCACTGTTTTAGCAACACAAGAGGGAATCGAAGAAAGTGGGGGGGATTAAAAAATTTAACCCATCTAACAAGATGCTTGAAAAGAAAATTTGGAACGGTGACCATTAGTGTTGAAGTAAAGATTATAGTGAATATTGTTGTTTGTTATGTAATAAATAATATTTATTTGATGAAAAATTTTTTAAAATATGTTGATCTGTAAATTAAACAGATTTTAAATAGAAAATGTATAAATATAATTCAATAAAAAACGTTAAAAACAACCTAGTTTGAGAATTTCAACATATTTTACATTAACAAAGAAGAATGATTTCATTTTTAAATTTAAAAAGTACGTGTTTTTGCAATTTCAGTTTATTTCAAAGTTATAAAATATCTGGGAAATTTTCAAATTTGTCCAGGTAAAATTGCTTCCGCCGCTAAAATACGCTCGAACATTGCGTTGTGCTTCTCCGGCAACAATGGTTTTCTCCTATAAAACTATGAGTTTCATGCTTTTCGATCATGAATACATTCAATGCTTTTGAACTATGATTTCGTACTTTAAGACGATGATTTTTTTATATTCGGAAAGCGTTAAATACATCCATGTTTTCAAAGCTTGATTTTTCTCTCCGTGCAGAAATACAACAATTACAAATTTTAGTTTTATAAAAAGATAAAAACTGAGAAAAGCACCGCAAACTTTAAAATAATTAGTTAAAGCATATGTGTCATTCCATTTCAAATGATAATTTTCGAGATATCAATTTTTCGATCCCAAAAAAAACAGTTTTTCTTATAATACTTCTCAAATCGCCTATTTTTCAAATAAGGGTTTGAAATTTAAGGACGAAATGTGCAATACGGTTCACTTGATAGTGCACATTTGAATGGTCAAAAATTAATTGGTTGAATAATAGTTATTTAAGAATTTGAAATATCTCGAAAAAGGTATCTCCAATTTGAATAAAATTTTCTGTAATTTGTTATTATAGTATGTGGAATATTGTTCGCAAATTAAAAAGTGGGCAGCTCAATACTTTATTAAATATGATTTTATCTATCGCGCGCGAGCTGAGTGGTGCGCGAGCTGGGTGCTCGCGCCCGAGCCAGGTAGCGCGGGCAATCAGTTTTGAATGTGTTTTGTTTTTAACAAGATACGTCTTGTCAATAGCTTTTTGTTTCACATTGTTTTGCAGTCCAATGTTGGTAAGTTGTATTTTAATATTCATGTGGTAAAATGTCGGAAGATAAGTTTCGTTGTGTCTTTTCGAATCCGTTTCGTGAAAATTCACATTCCAAAAAAGATAACGTAAGAAATCTTCGTTCTATATCACAAATACTATATCAAAAATGTAATATTTTTGAACCGGGAGATCTTGTGTGCATTGCATGTAGAAAAAAAATTAAGTAAAGTGGATGTCAGTGAATTACGTGAGTAACTTCGAATATTGTTCTTTTTCCTTTATTTATTGCCCCACCTTAATCTTTTTAATAATTAGAAATCTGTATTTTTGTAAAAAGGTCCTGAATTATATTATGAGCCTTTTCAAGTCCCACTCATTAATTCATGCAAATGTAATTTTTTCATCCCATTCTAATTGGTATTTTCTCGTAAATTTAAAAGAATCAGCCGTGGAAAATAAAAGAAAGTTTGAGGACGATGATCCACAAATCCACAAATCCACTAACACGCAGCAGATGATTCAAATCCCAACACTTCTTCCACCCAATTAAACGTTAATCAGACTGCAAAATATATGAATACTTCGAGTTATTTTGTAAAAAAAGCTAGAACATTGCATACGGAATCCGGAATCATGTCCCTACCCCCCAAAAGACTTGGTAAATACTCTAAAATATATTTTCTTAAATTTCTAAGTGCGCATAGATACAAAGTTGTTTCGATTTTTTGATATATTTTAGGAAATGAAATTTCTCCTGAGGATGTGCAGAAAGTAAAGAATTTTTATGAATACGAAGATGTAAGTGCTGAAATGCCTGAGCAAGGAGACACTAAGTCTGTCAAAATTGATGGAACAAGGAGGACACTTCAAAAACGTCTCATAACTGCAAATTTAAAACAAATTTATTTAAAATTTAAAAACGAGAACCCTGACAGCAAAATTGGACTTTCAAAGTTCTGATCTTTGCGACCTGCCCACTGCGTTTTAGCTGGTTCAGGTGGAACTCACAATGTTTGTGTTTGTCCCATTCATGAGAATATGCATCTGATGGTTTACGGTATACCAAAAAAAATTTTTTTTTCGGAATGAGATATTTAATTCAATATTTTATGTTCACAAACAGTTTCTTTTGCAGGGAATCATATTGTTCAATTGATGAAAGAAAAACAGTATTGCGTTGAAAATTTCAGCGATATTTCATTATTTCTGCTATGTTCAAATCCAAATGAACAATGTTTCTTCGCGGAGTGTAAGAGCTGCAGTAATGACAGTTTATTCAATGTAATGAAGAAAGTTTTTCAAAAAAGCGACATTCATGAAGTTTCTCACAAACAATGTGTTTCATAACCTCGAGCAGCATTAGAAACTGTGAGAGTTCCGGTCAAAACATTCATTTCTAATTTTGAAAAGTCTAGAAAACCATTTCTTGTTCATTCTTTTATCGCTTATCAACAATCGAGTTATTATAGATTTCTTAAAAACAATCTTCAGGACGATCAAGGTCTTATTATTTGTGATTTTGCAGAAAATTATGCGTTTGTGATTCAGAATGCTGTCCTGGGATTCCATTGGAATAATAACCAGGCAACTATTTTTCCCATAGTATTTTATTACAATGATCATGGGTCCATCAAACACAAAACATTAGTGATAATATCAGACTGCAATAAACATGACTCGGTGGCCGTGTTTGTTTTTTTGAAAATATTCAATGAATTTCTTTCGAGTTTTCATCCAATAATAAAGAATTGTATTTATTTTTCCGATGGAGCACCTCAACAATTCAAGAATTCCAAACACTTTGCGACAATTTATTATCATAAAAAAGACTTTGATCGTTCTGCAGTATGGCATTTTCAAGTCACAGCTGATGGCAAGGGTCCTTGCGACGGAGCAGGCGGGGTGTTCAAGAGCCCAACACGATCTTCAAAAAATCCACTATGTCGACCCGATAAGGGATTGGGAGCTCAAAACAAAAATTTATTCTCGTTGTCCAAATTCCAAGACTGTCTTCTTAGGTTCAATTAAGAAAAGGCAATCACAAAAATTGTCGATGTAATGTTTATTTGCTCTCTAATTTCTTATATAGTTTATTCTTGTATAGTATAATTTATTGTATACTTTAATAATAATTAAGATACAATTGCCTGGAATCTATTATTATTTCCTTCACGTTCCTCGCCCGCGCCACCCAGCTCGCGCGCCACTCAGCTCGCGCGCGATAGAAATAATCATATTTAATAAAGTATTGAGCTACCCACTTTTTAATTTTAGGACAATATTCCACATACTATAATAACAAATTACAGAAAATTTTATTCAAATCGGAGATACCTTTTTCGAGATATTTCAAATTGTTAAATAACTATTATTCAATAAATTAATTTTTGACCATTCAAATGTGCACTATCAAGTGAACCGTATTGCACATTTCTTCCTTAAATTTCAAACCCTTATTTGAAAAATAGGCGATTTGAGGAGTATTATAAGAAAAACTGTTTTTTTGGGATCGAAAAATTGAAAAATCGATATCTCGAAAATTATCAGCATCATATTGAAAAAAAACGTGTTCTTTTTTTTTGTCTCCAAAAAAAAAGTTATCATATTTAATGATACGCGTTAATATACTACTGTCAGAAATAGTCAGAAATATTTATCCTTTTATAAAACTAAAATTTGTAATTGTATTATCTCCGCTGGGTTTGAAAGTATATCTTTTGTTAAACTAAATTAAATCTTTCAAATTCAGTAGGTGCTTCTAAAGTTGAGTTATAAATTTAAAAAATAATACTTATCAAAGTTTTGTAACTACATCAGAAATTGATAAAAGTATTTTATTTAAAAAAAAAAGAAAAGTTTTAGAAATACAATACGTGACATGTATTTCAGATCTACTATAAAAAATTATTAGTCTTGAAATTGTTACGTACGGAAATTTTATTTAAAATTTAGGATTTCATGTATGTCGGGTTTTAATATTTCCAGAATTTAAATATTTTCTTACGGGGAGGCTTTTATAAACTGACAAACCCAATGGGTTTGTTTTATTTTTATGTGGGGTTGAACTCCTTGCTTTCGGACAAAGTAAAAATTGATTTAATACATCTTATCCTCCTTCGGTAATCCTTAACTCTAATAGTCCTTATTCTTCCTACCAAGAGGAACGGTGAGGTTTTGAGGGGAATCTTCGCCCTCAAGCACGAGACTTTCCTATTGGGCCGTAATTTTTTTTAAATGCGTTGCGGTACTTCGTTTTCGCGCAACTCATGTCTCTTTTCGCGAACTCACACTGTGACACTTGCGCACCTGTCAATTCGAATCCCTTTTAGCAAGAATAGAGCATTTTATCTACTTCTCACTGAAAGAATTTCGTATCATTATGTCTCAAATGGAAATAAACACAGAAAGTGAAAATCTACGTAATACCCTGCCCGAATTTGTTTATTTGTCTAGTAAAGTTCAGTCGAACTTATTGGCTGAAAAATCTAAAGAAAGGTAAGAAAAGGCGCTCCAATTTTATGAAATGGCAAGTTTAAAAAAAAAAAACAAACTCTTCTTCTGAAACTGTGCTGTTAGCATATTTTCAAGAGTTGTCAACAAAGTATAAATCCTCGACCTTATGGAGTTATTATTCCATGCTACATTCTATGTTGAATATTAAAAGCAATGTTAACATCGCCAAGTACTCAAAACTGATTGCTTTTCTTAAAAAACAATCAGTCGGTTTTCGAAGCAAAAAATCGTTGGTTTTCACCGCAGATGAACTGAAAAAATTCTTTGAAGAAGCACCAGACCAACAGTATCTAGCAGCAAAGGTAAAGAAAACAAAATATGTAAAAAAAATCAATAAAAAATTGTTGAAAAACAAACTTTAACAATTAATATAAATTTTGGAAAATAGATAAGAAACTTCTAACAAACCAATAAGTTTTAACAAAAAATAAATATATGCATTTAATAAAAAACAATAAATATATATTTCAACAATAGATGTATTGTTTTTAGATTATTGCAATTTTTGGAATCCATGGAGCGAGCCGAAATGATGAATTAGTCAATATGAAAAAAACTTACGTTACTCATGCCAATAGAGTAATAATACTCAGAATTCCAGACTCAAAAACACATGTGCCTAAAACATTCACAATGAAAGGAAAATTGGTTAACTTTGTAAAAAAATACGAAGAGCTGAGACCAGAAAGTGCGACAACAGAGAGATACTTTCTTAATTACCAAAATGGTAAATGTACCAATCAAGTGATCGGCATCAACAAATTTGCAATGACGCCAAAACAAATTGCGAATTATCTAAAGTTACCAGATGCAGATAAATACACAGGCCACAGCTTTCGAAGAACATCAATCACAATTCTGGTCGACAAAAGAGCTGACATGTCACTTTTAAAAAGACATGGAATGTGGAAATCAAGTAAAGTTGTTGAAGGTAACTTTCTTGTTTATTTTAAATTTGTATCTCAATTTTTTTTGTATTCGGTGAGTTGAGTAATTTTTAATTAATTTTCAGGATTGTGACGTTGCAGATTTTATCTGTAACGTCAAAAGATATAATTAGCTGGCACCGGAGACAATAGTTATTTTGACTCGCGTGGTTATGAATATTAGCGACCAGAAAGAGAGCCAAACCACGAACTTTCGGAGCACTCTCGAAATTTATAACTCGATCTAATTGTCTTCGATTGTTATTTTTCTTTTATGTACACCTCGAGCGATTTTGTAAACTGATGAAATTAAGGACGACTTAAGGATAATGGAATTTAACTAGAAGGAAGGAAGGACGTTCATTTCGAATTCCGTCAGTACTCCCGCCAAACTGGGGACTTGAAGAGTGAGATTGTGTTCACAATGCGTCCCAACATTGTGAACGAGTTCTCGAGAACACTTTTAATGAAGGCTCAGACATTCAAAGAATTCGCATTTAATATTTACAAGTGCGAGCGTTGGGCGCAAAGCCGACTAGCTATATCGGTGACTAGTGACAGAACAATATTCAACTACGTCACTAGTCACATGACATCGATGATTGTCGTGATTGGTCGGAATCAGCCGAATCTTCATGATGGCGACTCGTTGATTTCCGCCCACCTGTCAATGAACTTCCGCCTTCATGTTCCTTCTGCACTCTCTTTCTGGAAGTCGAATTGCTCAGTTTACATCTGTTTCGCTGTGAATATTTAATCAGTTGAATTGTTGTCTGAGGACATAATTGTCGTTCAAAAAGGATATTATTAATTGTATACTAACTATGGCTAAGGTATGAATTTTTGTTATCGGCAAGTTCCGCAAAGTAGCATTTGTTGATATTCGTAGTTTTGGAGCTACTTTGCCAAGCTTAGCCATTTTCTTTCTCTATTCTTGTGATTTCGAAGTGCTCATAACGATCTATTGCTCATAATGTAATGTTTTATCACACATAATAGTTAATTGTCATTTATCAATCTTATTTGATTTTCTCGTATATTTTTTATCAATTATGGTCGTCAAGTTTAAATTTTAAAACGATCTCTGGTGCGGTTGTAGCGTTACGTAACGCACCCATCTGACATACGTTCATAATGAGAATCGAATCTTCAATTCGATTCTCCAGTCTAAATTAAAACATAGTCTTTCCCGTTTATGATTGTTAGTCATCATTCTAACATTACCTTTAATAATGAATATTACAAACTACACATTTTCAATTGTATTATAAACTACCTCATTCTGGACCATGATTACGTAATTGTTAACATAAATTCGATTGTTTCTCAATAGAAATTGTTGTCTCTGATTATTTCCGTAATATTGATTGCCCGTGACCTTGAGATGTGACCTGAGCTAGTGGCTGGAACTCATCGTTATTTATCCTTGATAAATAACTGGCGCAGAAATAAATTTGAGTTCCTCAAATAAAATAAAAGCTTAAGGATTATCGAGACGCAGTTCCGTGCCTAGTTTTCTATTGCACGTTACAAATTGGCGCCCAACGTGGTCTATGACGTGGTCATAGTTTTGGGCAAATGAAAACAAAACGATTACGGAAATTTTTTTGAGAAACAATTTATATGTACTTTTTTTGAGAATTGATAGATTTTTTTTATGATATTTTGTGAGCACTTCTAAATAATGTTATGCCTTAAATGATATATTATTGATTGATTATTTTATGAAAGAGAGTCAAGATATTTTTTTCGAATTGTTATCGGTTGAACCGCTGCTTTAAGCGCTCCGAGAATTTAACTTGTCATTTGTGATTGTTCTGTATGTCTTGTGAATCCCGTTACACACAAATTTCGCTACCATATTTTTTTTGTATGCATGAGACCAAACGTCTATCTCTTGTGTGTTGGAAATTTTTGGGTTAAAAACAAAACTACAGGGGGACTACAATAACGGAATTTATTCCCTTCTTTTGAATCCCTACTTTCACGATATTTAAACATTTCATTTAGCCGATACAAGGAGGAAAAAGAGTTAAGAACGACATTTTTGATTTTGGAGCGTATGGTTACTTCTTTATTGGAATTTCGAGTAAAATTTTTATACATTTTCGAAATTGTTTTGGTTTGTTGAGTCATTAATTGACAGTTTTGAGTCACGGTTAGCATTTTGGGATTCAGTTTGGATTTTATGGTTATGAATTTCAGAGACTAATTCCGGGTTTGATGACTCACATGGGTAATTTAATTAAGTAACTGAATTTTTACTACGCTCGAAATCGAAATGTTCGGGATTTCTCAAGAGTTTTTGAACAGGATTTATTAGACTTCAAAACTCTTCGACTTATTTCAACATAAAGTTCAACATAATTTATTGAAAATAACCAATTTTATTTTCGGAAATCATTTCCGAATAACTCGAAGATATAATTTAAAATTTTATTCCATAATTGCGAATAAATAAGGATTTTGGGGATTTCGAACAGATTTTTAGGTTCTTCGAAATTTACCCTCGGTTATTATTGTTTTCTATAGACATTTGTAGGGAATTCTTGAGCAGATTTTCAGGTTCCTCAGAATCTTCCCTGTATTTCTAAGAAGACTTATCTCTTTTTTGCAGATTTCAGAATCTCTGAAATTTGATTATTTGATTATTTTCGAAAAAAACTCGAAAATAAATTTTTGACAATTGTTCTATAATTTAGAACAAAATAATACTTGGATTAGACATTTTCGGGAATTCGCGACAGATTTTTAGGTTACTCGGAATTTTCCTACAATTCCTTAACATTAAATAAAATGGCGTTCATTGGAAAGATTGCGGACTTTAAGTCATTTACGGAACTGAAAGCAGTAATAGCTGAACTGGACAACGCAGAAATCATCGAGGCACTGAATTACTTATCTGTTGATACTAGTGGCACTAGGAAGGTTAGATGCTAGAGATTACGTAAAGGAATTAAACTTTACAAAGATTGGTCCTCGAGAGAGTCGGATTTTACTTCCGCTACTTCTGCAGTATCTTTCGCCTCAGAAAGCGAAATTGAAGAACTCAGACAAAATGAAGCAGCTGCTGTGATTGATCAATTTCACCATCCAATCACAGTTAGAGCAGAAACTCAAGTAACGACTGCTACAATTACGACTTCCGCAAGTCTAACAATTACAACATTAAATTACACGATCACAGGATTGACAACAGCAACAAACACAATTGGTACTGTGTCAACACCACGATTACAGCCAACAATGTTTCCACATTATGCCACCAATCCAGAGTTAGGTTCGACTGTCAACCATACAAATTTTTACGGTCTACCCGATCCGTTTGCACCTCACAATGTCACGTCGAATTTATCCAGAAATAATAGAAGTTCTTTAGGTCCCGATTTTATATTTCAGGATCCGCTACGTACCGACCTTTCTGATAGGCCGAGAAGGGTGCAGATCAGCACAATTGCTACATCTAATGCCGAAGCCCACTACAATATAAATACGCGTAGGAAGGTAAATGATAAAGGATCGTTGGGAACAATTCCTAAAAGGTACAAAACGGAACTTAGGTCTAGGGTTAGTCAATTGGAAACCTCTGATTCTGAACATCTACACAGAGCTCATAGCAACCTTAAAGATTTGAAACTTAACCGTTCACGTACCGAGTCTACAAAAACAACGAACACAAGAAAAAGCAAAAGGAACAATTCAATTACAAGCAGGATTTCTCGTCATTCCGAACCTCAAAGTTCTTCAGACGATGAGCCTCAGAACATAAATAGTTCCCTGAACTCGAGTAATCGAAACCGTCGAGGTAATAAGAATTTAGCACAAACGATACTGAGTTGGAAGATAACTTTCAGTGGTGAGAACCAGACTGACGCAGACACATTCCTAACTAGGATAGAAGATCTCTGCAAGCTAACATTCATCTCAGATGAAGAATTATTATTGGCTATGCCAGTTTTGCTTCACGGAATGGCTTTCCGCTGGTTCAAGGTACATGAAAAAGAACTCACCACATAGCGCAAGTTCAGAAAAGAATTTAGGCACCGATTCGGAGATGATGACTACGACAGACGTGTTCGAGAACAAATCCAATCCCGAACTCAAGGAAGAGATGAAGGCATCGATGATTACCTAACAAATATACAAGGTTTAATCTGTCTTTTGAGTGATGAAGTTCCAATGGTTGAACAATTGGACTGGGCCCATAGAGGACTCAAGCCAAAGTATCACCAGATGATAAGTCGCTCAGACTTCAGATCATTCCGAGAATTATCACGTTTGGGTAGAACTCTAGAGAAGTAGTGGAACGTGTATATAAAGGAATACAAACCACCGCCACCTCCCGAGAGCTCATTCCTTAGAGAATATGCTTACAAGTCTAAACCTGAGAAGAGTCGTGAACATATCCACTTAGCGAAAACCGAGGAAGGTCTTAGAGAACCTAGAAATACTAATACTCGAAAAAATACCTTCGCTACAGGTCGTGATCACATTTCGGCGATACAGACTTCTGAGGCAAAATACGGGACGAGAAACACCACTTACAACAAGACTAATGGTAACGGTAACAACAGGGACAATAGACAACGACAGGATAATAAACAACGAACGGATAACAGGACAAACGAAAAGAACGACAGACCAAACAAACCTAACACAAACGAACGTACAGAGACCAAAGGCGACGTGATAATTTGCTTCTCTTGCTTGAAAGAGGGCTATACAACTGGAAATTGCCCTGACTGTTCGGGAAACGACAAGGGGAAACAGTAGAGACGGTCCCTACTGTTATTCCCGAGATAGAGACCGTTACGGTCGATCTAGCAGGAATCTCAGGGAATAAGAAGCGATTGATTTACGATTCCATCGATTTCACAGACTTTGTTGGTCTTTATATTCCAAAAGACGAGCCGGACAAGTTAGTGTTTTTCGATGAGGGTTGTACATCACCGCGTATAGAGACTGCTAGAAAAACAAAGACTGTGACAGTTTCGAAAGAACCGGACAGTATTCTCGCGATAACAGACATAGACAGTTTTCAGGGCGTGGGAATGCCTCCCACCAGTAATTTTGATTTAAGGTTGGGGGAGGGTCGTTCCGACGATATAGAGGACGAAGCAATAGACACATCCCTGGTGGAAGCGCTGGTGCATAGACCAGTTG
>UCOH01006798.1:0-28840 GCA_900474275.1 Synergus japonicus
GTATGCCCTTGCGCATAAAAAGCCTGTTCTCACCTAGAGTTCGGAAACCGTTCGACTCTGTTCGATCGGAGATCCCTCGTCGGATCAACAAAATCATATAAAATCAAACAACCACGTGTGTGATGCCAACGCCGATTCTCGCGTCTCGTTTTTGTGTTAAAGTTTTAGTTATCATATCTCTAAAGTGTAGCAAACCCTCGTGGTGAATTCTACATAGAATTCACCTTTGTAGATTGCTACGCGAGCAAGTGTACATGGGTCGTATGACTCATTACGCGAGAAATTCATATAATCACATTCAATTTCAATAAAAGGGTTTTTTATGCCTTCGAGGCTTTTTCCCTAAAATCTGTGTTTTTCATTCAATTATTTTCCTATCATCTTAATTTCAAATAATCGTGAATCTAGTGTTTTAATTCGTGTCTTGTGTGCAAATAAGAAATTGCTATTGCCTAAAATTCATAACTAGGTGGTTGAACCATTTCAGGCAAAACCATCCAAAATTATACAGCATATATGTTCCTGCTTGTTAACATGGATCTCATCCACCTACTTATGGTGGTGTTGACTCCATGTTTGTTTGCAGCCTCGTAAATATGGTCTATAGGGGTATTACTAAAAGCGCCCTCTATATCCAAAAAGGCAGCCACTGCTATTTCACTCGTCCGTAGTGTCCTATGAACGCGACTTGTAAATGCACGTAATGCATCAATCGTAGATTTGTCTTTTTGTGAGGCAAATTGATTCCTATGAAGTGGTTTCGTTGATATGACGTCCTCCTTCAGATACGAGTCTACCAGTTTTTCCAGTGTTTTTAACATAAATGACGTAAGGCTGATTGGTCTAAAGGATTTAGCTTTATAATAGGTCGGCCTACCCGGTTTAGGAATAAAGATCGCCTTTACCTTTCTCCACATTCCGGGGGTATATCCCATCGCTATACATGCTCTAAATATGCTACACAATGGCCCTACTAAAAACTCTATACCTTCTCGAATCATAGCAGGAAAGACTTTATCGTCTCCTGCCGCTTTGAAGGGGTCAAATTGTTTAACCACCCATTCAATTTTTGAGTATGTAACTAATCGACAAGCAACCCTCCAGTGTTCACCCCCAGTCGTTTCACCAGACTCGCCTGGGGAGTATAACTCATAGGCTTCCTCCCCCGGCGTTTGATCTAGTATCGATCCCGGAAAATGTACCTTCATTAAGTGCCTTAGTATCGAGTCGGCTGTCTCGGCCATGTCACCCGATGGTAAAACAAGTGCCCCCAGCTGACATGACGAATTGCCTCTTAAGGTTCTTTGAAGCCGTGCAGTGTCGGGCATACTCTCTATACCCTGACAATTCCCCCCTCCATGAGTTCCTTTTAGCATTCCGTACCTCAAAATTATATCTTGTAATAGATTCCTTATAGAACTTCCATTTCTTAGTCTTTTTAGCCCTATTAAAGAGTCTTCTAGTCTCCTTCCTAAAGGCTTCTAGCCTAACATTCCACCAGGGAGCATCCCTATCCACTTTTTTAACACGACTTGGACAATTTTCTTCATAGGCTTTAAGCATAGTCCCATGAACAACATCCACTGCAAATTCTATTTGTTCAACGGATTTGATTCTCTTCGACACTGCCTCGAGAGGTCCCCTGATGGTATCTCTATAACCATTCCAGTTCGTTACTCTCGGATTCCTATACCTCCGAGGATCATGCCCGTCAGATTTCAAAGAATAATAGATATGTCTATGGTCAAACATGGAGGTCACATGCGATACATGCCAATCCCCAATATCTTCACACAAACCGATCGAACATATAGTTAAATCAATTACCTCCTGACATCTTGTAGTCACAAAGATAGGAATACAGCCCCGATTCATTATAGTTAAATAGTATCCATCTTCTCATGTAAGGATGTCACGCTTAAGGGGGTCATTGAAGACTCCCCTTTTTGGTTTGTGTTTTTACTTTTAATTTTATTTGAATCCATTTTGAATCCCACGAGGAGCTAGGGAACTAAAGGTCCACCACTACATTGCCCCGCTTGCAGTGGTAAGGCATTGTTACACTGGGAGGTCGCCCGGTATCCCAGGACACCATTCACGATACCATATCCCAGTACCATTCATCCCTCGGCTCGGTAGATAACACCATAGATTGGGGGCTATTTGAGACATCGAGGACCACTAGACTATCGTTGCTTGGTTAAACTACCACAGGTGCTATTCACCTTACTAACCAAGAACCAGATCCCTACATGGGTCTTACTGCTCCGGTGTCCAGGTCGTCCCTACCCGCGGGAGTTCCAGGCCTCCTCACCGCGGTCAGGTCTGAACATAAATTCTGCTTGAGTAGGGAAATTTAATTCCCAGCCGTAAGCAGTAGATATGTTCACGTGTATATCTTTGTCACAAATGATATCAATTTGGATCTAATAAATGCAATAAAAGCTTTTCCATATTAATCAATAAGCTCGATTTCTCAATTTTCAATTTAGTCGAACACGTTTCATTAAATTACATATGGGTCATTCCACGAGATATTTACCCCTAAAGAATAGATTCGTCTAAAATATTTTTTTTTCTATTCTGCAAACAAAATAAACTGACACGTATTTTTTTATTTTGATGATATGCGAAATTGTTGATATATTAATTCTGAAAGCTACGAAATCGGAAAAAGAACTCTTGTTTCAAATATTTATTGCTTTTAAACTATTCTGTAGAAGAAAACGGTATATACTGAAAAAGTTGCTGATTGCTTGTCCCTTTAGAGTACCTTTTAATGCAATAAAATAATTTGTTTATTTATATCAAAAATTTGCAATTGTTTTAAACAAATGTCATTATCTCAAAAAAGGTTTTCGCGAAATTGATTTAATTTGGTACAAATTTACATCATAGTCCACAGCAAATCAGATAAGAATTTCAGAGTGGTGTTTTTTTTTTTTTTAATCGGCTACAGCGTACAATTCTCAACCGATTTGGACGTTTTTTTTTTTTAATATTTGGGAATAGTTGTACCAGACCATCTATAGAATGGATTTTTGAATTGAAGCATGAATAATTATTTATATAAGTCAATAATCAGGAAAAATTACACTTTTTGAGAATGTGATTTTTTTTCTCCGAATATAAGTTTGTCATAATACTACTAGACCTTGGAATCAATGTTCGCAATCATAAGAAACGTATATAATTAAAGCTAGTTTACAGCTAATTGTTATAAACAAATTCTATAAACAAATACATGGATGAGATTCTTAATGGCAGAAAAAATTTTTGGTTGGTTGAAAATGCTAAAATATCCGATGAGAATAATGCTCGTAACAAACAATGACCATATACTAACAATTACTATTGTTATAAACAATTTTAATAAACAATTTGAACTTTTTTTCATTTTTTTGTAGAAATTTTTTGCTTTTCTTATCTAATGGACATAAAATATGTTTGAGACAGATTATTTAAAATAAGCCATAGTATTAACTAAATATTTCTAATTGTTTATAACGAAAATTATAAACAAATTACAAAATTAGTCATTTCCACTTAAGAAAAAATTTTTTTCAACTAAAACATCGTCTACACAACCAAACAGTAATATTTCAATAATAAGGAATGACTACATGTTAATAACTACTAATATTATAAAAATTTTATAAACAAATGGTATGTTCTTTTCACGATTAGAATGACTAAAAGATCATTCTGACCGTGAAAAAAACTTATAATTTGTTTATAAAATTATTATATCAGTAGTTATTAACATATAGTCATTCCTTATTATTGAAATATTACTGTTCATTTGTCTGGAAGCCGTTTTAATCGAAAATATAATTTTTTTCTGAGTGAAAATGACAAATTTTGAAATTTGTTTATAAATTTTGTTATAAACAAGTATAAATATTTAGTTAATACAATGGCTTATTTTAAATAATCTGTATTAAACATATTTTACGTCAATTGGATAAGAAAAAAAATATATTTATATGAAAAAATGAAGACAGACTTATATTCGGAGAAAAAAATCACATTCTCAAAAAGTGTAATTTTTCCTGATTATTGACTTATATAAATAATTATTCATGTTTCAATTCAAAAATTCATTCTATAGAGGGTCTGGTACAACTATTCCCAAATATTTAAAAAAAAAACGTCCAAATCGGTTGAGAATTGTAAGCTGTAGCCGATTTAAAAAAAAAAACACCGATTCAAAAGACTGTGCGACGCGACGGTCGGAGCTGACGCGAGATTACATAATCAAACATATCTCGAAAAGTATTTCGCCCACCACTTTGAAATTTTTATCAGAACTGCTGTAGACTATGATGTAAATTTTTACCAAATTAAATTAATTTCGCGAAAACCTTTTTTGAGATAATGACATTTGTTTAAAACAATTGCAAATTTTTGATATAAATGAACAAATTATTTTATTGCATTAAAAGGTACTCTAAAGGGACAAGCAATCATCAACTTTTTCAATAGATACCGTTTTCTTCTACAGAATAGTTTAAAAGCAACAAATATTTGAAAAAAAAGTTTTTTTTTACGATTTTGTGACTTTAAGAATTAATATCTCAACAATTTCGCATATCATATCAAAATAAAAAAATACATGTGTAACGGTCTGTTTTGGAGATTGATAATTATTGCCTCAGCGGACGCTTCAGCCTAGCTAGGGTTAGTTTTAGAGGCAATAAAACAAACGGAAAATAAATCTCTCGACGTATTTTAATAATTTCTGTAATTTAAACTCGATGTAATTGTTAAACAAATATTTTAAGATAAAGGAATTCGATCTTTAAACTCGGCATACAGGAGTTTTTAGCGGATTACATTTATCGACGTTACCTGTCTTCCCCTCAGCGGTAAATACGGTAAGACGGTGAAAGAGGTTGACAGTTTCGGTGGACAAAGTAAATTGAATTTTTGTATATTTCCCTAGTCTAAAGTATTGAATAATATTCTTAGTGGCACCTAACGAATATTATTCAAGTCGGTTTGGTTTATCTCTCTCAGTAGCTCCTGATGAGAGATAAATCAAATTTCCCTAATCTTATACTGTTTTTTGTTTAAAAAAGAGATGGAAGGTGATCTCTCAAGTGACAGATATTATTATTAGAAGCACCTAACTAATAATATCTGCGTTAGATTTTGACAACCATAGTAACGCCTATCGATTGTGAAAATCGTACACCTTTGAGATCAGACTTCGAGAGTTCTGAAGTCAGCTCAGGAAATGGCAA
Organism: Synergus japonicus; assembly: GCA_900474275.1. Classification (NCBI taxonomy): domain Eukaryota; kingdom Metazoa; phylum Arthropoda; class Insecta; order Hymenoptera; family Cynipidae; genus Synergus; species Synergus japonicus. Next base: position 5,247 of record UCOH01006798.1, read on the forward strand.
GTACAGTAGCGCCTGTCCCTTGCGATTTTACCCTCACTTTGCCTATCATAGTAGCACCTATCGATAGGGAAAGCGTTTGAGCTTTCACCGGGCGAGAGTCTCTCCAACCTGGTCGGTGGGACTCGCCCAGCGGAACTGAAGATTTGCAAGCAGAGCGACTGCTTTTAATGAATGTGCCAATAATGGCCAACACCCGGAGTAGGGAGAGTTGGAGTGGGAGACGCGTCTAGCAAGGTTCGGTAACGAGAGCCTGTGTAAATGTGCAAGCGTATAATCTCTCGTTACACGTGTCAGTTTATTTTCTTTGTAGAATAGAAAAAAATATATTTTAGACGAATCTATTCTTTAGATGTAAATATCTCGTGGAATGACCCATATGCAATTTAATATCCTTACAGATGAAACGAACATTTGAATATATGGGGCTGTTACGTCACAACAAGACGTAATTATTAAAATTATAATGTTTAGAGTAAAATTCTAAATTTATTTCTACAACTGTCACATTCAGTATTTTATTACGGTGACAGATTAGGATTAATATACTTCAAGGAGAAAAACTTTATTGCATCAATTTAGGAAAAAGTTTGTACTCACGTTTGGGGCACCTTAGGATTAAGGTTTTTTATGAGACCATTAATGTGCACTAATCCTGAACCAACTCAGTCCTGATCATACCGATTTTCATTTGTTTACTAACGTAGTAAAATCTTGGGGAATTCCAGCAATAAGACCAAGATAAGGTCGTACCTTATACCTGTATTTAAAATTGAATTTCCCCTTCCATTCTAGTTTTACACTTACGTTTACCTAAAATTTTGTATTTCACTTTAGATACTAAGCAACCATCGCTAGAGTAACAAGCTCATGTTCTCTTAGTGCATCAATTATTAAGTTTTTTAATAAAATAAAAAATATAATTGTATTTCTTGGTTCTTATCTCAATAGTAGTAGAGCAAGGCCGGTTCTAGGCCACTTACCGACCGAGTAAACTGAATCGGTAATTTGAATCGGTCGGTAAAGTAGATTCCTACTATGCGCCTTGGCCGCATCGTCGATAGATGGCGCCACCATCGCAAATTTATTTCGATTTTCCCGGCAAATGTCCTGTTTTACCGGCTGTAGTTTAGCGCAGTCGGTAATGTAGGTTAATCGGAAGTGTATTGCAATCAGTGGTGTGACTCGGTCGGTAATGCAGATTCCTGCTATATATTGTCCTACCTTATCGACCGCGTTCTTCCGAATATATATTTTTAGATTTAACAAGTATGTATACTTTAATATAGTTCAAGTGATAGTTTAACTCATTCAGTAATGCAGATTTACACCATCAACCATTGTATTTGAATTTTTCCCGCCAAGTGTCTTACCTTATCAACACCGCTCATTGCAATATGAGTAGTGGAGATGAACTGTAGTGGGGTGAGGTGGAGCAGTAGTGGGGGTAGCGGACTGGGTATATAAGGTGGCTCGCGAGCCGTGAGAGTCAGTTTTTTCTGTTTCAGATGCAGCAGAGTCGTCCTGAGTTCTTCGTTCTCTTTAAATTTTCTGTTTCAGGTTTTTAGCCATGCCGAAGGAAAAAACTGCAAGGAAATCTCAACGGCGCAGTCGTAATTAAGAATTTGTTGAGTTGTGTGAGGAATCTACCACACTCATCCAGATTATGGAGGGAGCGCTGGTATCTACGAGAGTAATGGAGTATGAAGATAAAGCTATCAATGCTTTTCAATGGTTGCATAAGTGTAATAAGCATTTGGGTATTTTAAGAAAAGTTTTAAGAGCGTTTCATCTGTCTACTTCTGAGAAACAAAGATGTATGAATTTGATACATCAAATTGAGTACTTACACTGTCAGTTTGATGTACTATTGAAGCGAGGTGAGGGTATGCGAAAACCTAATCATAGTGTGAGATGGGTAGGAGTGAAGTAGCTTTTAATTGTCGTTTGCAAACGGGTATTATTATAAACATAGATCATAAGGATATTAGTGCATTTCTCGATGATGCCTTTGTTTTATTCGAAGAGCGTATAAGAAAGTCTCTAAACTGGAACGGTCCGTTGAAAGTTTACACGGTATTTGCTGCAAAATTTAGAAGAGTGTTTAAAGATGGTAAAGAAGAAATCGATTTAAAGACTTTTGCCACTGAATCCAAGGAAATTTTTCCTACAACCCTGTTAGATGACTGGTATAATGATTACGTGAAACAACCGACTCTAATTACTGTTGAAGATTTTGAAGAACAAGATTCTGGTTGGAAGTTACATTGTATTCATAGATTAGACGTTAATGTAAATAAGTATAACCTAATGCGTGCAAGTTCTTACATAGATTTACCTGAATCTATTAAAAGAAAGAAAGCTTGTATTAATGTACAGAATACTGATAATCAGTGCTTCAAATGGGGAGTCCTATCTGCACTGTATCCAACTGAAAAACATACAAAACGTGTCTCCAAATACCGACAATATGAAGAAGTGCTTGATTTTACAGGAATTGAGTTTCCTGTAGCACTCACAGATATTCCAAAATTTGAGGCGCAGAATGATATTTCTATAAATGTGTATGGTCTTCTTAAGAAAAATAATAAGTTCTCTGTTTCTCCTCTATGTCTTACATCACAGAAAAGGGAGCAACATATAAATCTTCTGCGTATTGAAGATCATTACATAGATGAGAATTTAAGCGAAGAAGAAGATGGTGATGATCCAACTAATACTCCCTTCGAATACCACTATGTCTGAATCAAAGACCTATCTAGACTAGTAGGTTCTCAATTGTCAAAAAAGAATCACAAAAAATTTATATGCGATCGATGCTTGCATTATTTCGCTGATGAGCGTAAGCTGCTGATACATGATGAGAATTGTAAGATCATGAATCATACAAGAATTATTTTACCAGAGTGTGATAAGAATAACATTGTTACATTTAAAAATTTGAACAATAAGGAAAAAGTTCCATTCATCGTGTATGCAGATTGTGAAAGCTTATTGATTCCTACGGATGAATCTCAAGAAACCAACAGCAACACCAAAGTAATTCAGAACCATAAACTATTGAGTGTTGGCTATTATCTAAAGTGCTCTTATGATGATTCATTATCTGTATACAAACCTTCATCTAGAGAAGAAGAGGATTCAGCAAAGTGGTTTGCTAAAGAGCTACAACAATTGGAAGAGGACGCTGAAACAGTATTTATGTGCCACATACCAATGGAGAACTTAACTCCTAACCAAATCGCACAATCGCACTTGGTGAGAAAAAGTTAACAGACCATTGTCATCTAACAGGGAAGTATCGTGGACCTGCTCATAAAAACTGTAATGTAAATTATCAAGATTCGCGAACCATTCCTGTTGTCTTTCATAATCTTAGCGGGTATGGCGCTCATTTTATAATTAAGGTGATTGCTACAGAGTTTGAAGGACGAATTGATCTCCTTCCCTTAAATAAAGAGAAATATATAAGTTTTACGAAGAATGTAAAAGGGAATCTTATCAAATTCCGATTCATAGACTCTTTCCGATTTATAGCATCATCGTTAGATAAGTTAGCGTCGTATCTTAATGATTATAAGATTGTCAGCTCTGTATTCTCAAATTTTAGTAGTGCAAAAGTTCAATTGCTTACACGCAAAGGAGTTTTCCCTTATGAGTACTTTGACTCTAAGGAAAAACTCAAGGAAACGCAACTATCATCTAAAGAAAGGTTTTATAGTAAATTGAATGATTCAACTGTATCCGACGACGATTATGAGCATGCGCAGCGAGTGTGGTCTGAGTTCGATTGTAAAAATCTTGGTGATTATGTATACTTGTATATGCAGACAAATATATTGTTACTTGCGGATATTTTTGAAAACTTTAGAGAGCAGTGTCTGGAAGCATATGGTCTAGATCCAGCACATTATTATACGACTCCTGGTTTAACATGGGACGCAATGTTAAAGTATACTAAAATAAAGTTAGAACTCCTCACTGATATTGATAAAGTAATGTTTATTGAGCTTGGTATAAGAGATGGAGTTAGTCAATGCTCCAATCGTTATGCCAAAGCCAATAACCCTTATATGGAAGCTTTTAATGACAATGAGGAAATCACTTATATAGTATACTTTGACGCAAACAACCTTTATGGTTGGGGTATGATTCATGCGCTTCCATTTGGTGGTTTCGAGTGGGTTTCAAACGTTGATAATAATAATTTTAACTTTAATGTTCTAGATGATGCACCCGTTGGCTATATTTTAGAAGTAGATCTAGATTACCCTGAAGAATTACATGATACTCATTCTGATTTTCCTTTGTGCCCTGAACACTCGAAACCGCCAGGGTCAAAGCATGATAAGCTCCTAACAACCCTCCTACCGAAACGTAAGTACGTTATCCATTACCGTGAACTGAAACAAGCCCTGGCGAACGGTCTCCAACTAGTTAAAATCCATCGCGTTCTCAAATTCAATCAGTCTCCTTGGCTTAGGATGTATATTGATTTTAACACAGCCATAAGAACGAATGCCAAGAAAGAATTTGAGAAAAATTTGTTTAAGCTAATGAATAACGCAGTGTACGGAAAGACGATGGAGAACGTACGAAAACATGTAAACATCAAACTTGTGACAAAGTGGGAGGGTAGATATGGAGCAGAAGCCTTAGTTTCAAAACCTAATTTCCACAGCCGGACAATCTTTGATCAAAATTTAGTGGCTGTGGAACTTAGGAAAACTGAGGTTTCGATGAACAAATCCATTTATGTTGGACTATGTGTGCTGGATGTATCGAAAACCTTAATCTACGATTTCCATTATGCTTATATGATTAAAAAGTACGGTAAGCAATGTAAATTACTATACACCAACACTGATAGTTTGGTTTACGAAGTTAAATGCGCTGATATATATGCGGATATGAAAGAAGATATCCATAAGTTTGATACCTCTGATTATCCTGTAGATAATGTGTACGGTTTTCCGCAAGTCAACAGTAAAATATTAGGCCTCATGAAAGATGAGTGCAGCGGTAAAATTGTTACAGAGTTCGTTGGCTTGCGCAGTAAAATGTATAGCATTCGCGTGAATGGTGAAGATTTTGTAAAGAAAGCGAAAGGTATGAAAGCAGGCATAGTTAAGAAGATGATTACTTTTGATGATTATGTACATTGTCTCCGAAATGCTCAAAGTCAAACAAGGGCTCAATACTTTATTAGATCTCGTCTTCATAATCTACAGACAGTGAAGCAGACTAAGATAGCATTGAGCTCTTTTGATGACAAACGGTATCTTTTACCGGAAAGTACAGATACCCTGGCGTGGGATCATTGTAGCATTAAAAATGATGCTGATGATGTGTAAATAGTAGTTCTTAGGTCTATGTATATATATTGTAAAATAAAATGATATTTATATTTATTTTCTGTATTTATATATTTATTGAACACTATACACCTAATTACATTAGTTTAACATTACTTTAACTTTAAATTAACTAGCTTTAACGTTAATTTAACAATACTTTAATGTTAATTTAACTATACTTTAACGTTAAGTTAACTATACTTTAACATTACTTTAACGTTAACATAAAGTATACTTTAACTATACTTTAATGCTAGCTTATTAATTTCATTAAAGATCTGACTTTTCTATCCAACTATTGTGTGAACTGTCAAAGCCTAGCCATTTAACATAAATTTTATTTCCACGTCTCTTCAGGACCTTCTCCATAAGATAAATGTCTGGATATTTAACTTTTAAAAGTTCCTGTTGATAAAATCCTCCAGCTACCGGTTGATCCTGATAGTCTTTCAGTTTGTATGTCACTGGTTTGGTAGGCATCACTTGGTCCACAGTAAATATTTCTGTTGTCCAATTTGGTGTATATCCTTTCTCAAATACGTTCTTATACTTGCTTATTCGAACTTTGTCTCAAACTTTGAACCTTGTTTTTCTTGAAGGAATTTTTCTTTGTTTGGAGAAACGTTGCAAAAGTTCCTTTTCATCTTAATTCCCAACATCTATTGGTTTCATACCAATAGTTCGATGTTTCTTATTGTTGTATTTGGAAATGAGAGTGGGCAAGATTTCTATCCATTTATAATCTCCTTGCAAACTGAATTGCGGCCACATTAAATTCTTGAGTGTACGATTGAATCGTTCAACAATTGATACTTTTAGATTACTGTAAGTTGAATACAGTTTGATGTTATATTGCTGCATCAGTGTCTTAAATTGTTTGTTGTAAAACTCTTTGCCTTGATCAGTATGTAAATTTTTTGGAACTCGTCCTTGCATAAATATAGATTTCATGGCTTGAGTAACATCTTCTCCACTTTTACTCTTGGTAGGAACAGCCCAGGCATATTTGGAAAATATGTCTATCACTGTAAGCAAGTATTTGAAACCCTTATTCTCTCGAGAATATGGAATCATTTCAACTAAATCAGCTTGCCAGGTTTCATCTATACCACGCATTATCACACGACGACGTGGATAATTTTTTCTTGCTAGCTTATGCAACTCTGTGACTACTGTGACTTTCTTTGCGTCCATTTTCTAGTGCAATCAATCGAGCGTCTAGTTTAGCAATGAACTCAGCGTTCTGAAATGATAACTCTTGTTGAGTATCAATTTGAAGATTCTTAATTTTCTCGTTGATTGATTCTTCAAGAATTCGCATAAAAATATTATTATTATCAATTTCGTTACGCATAGATGTCGTAAACTGATAGAGAGTTCGGATCTCGCTTTGAACAATACGTTGTACAAGTCTTAAATTAACTGCGGCGTATTGCTCTTCAGCGTCTTCCACGTTACAGTCTTTTCTTATTGATGTCGAAATTACCGTTTGAGGTAATATTAAAACCTATACCAGGAGGTCCACGACTGGATGATGATGATGATAAACAAGTCCCTTTCAGTGGACGTCCAAACACGTCAATGCTCATTTTGATATTGAAGTTATAATCAGTTTTACTCTCTTAATATATGATTTCAGCTTCACGTAATTCCTCAATAATGGACATTATTTCATTATTATGACTCGGATTTCCGGCTGATTGAGATGCCATGAGTAGACGAAAACGATCAACTAATTCATTAGGATCATCCCAATAAATGTAGTCAGGTTTTTAATTTTCTGGTACTCTCATGATTTCGGGCAAAGAGTACTTTTTTTGTTTATTCTTTTTTAATGAACTTCCTCCTTTACTTGATCGTCGTTCTTTTAATGATTCTTTGTGGGGAAAGAGTTTTTGAATTATATTTCTATATTTGAAACTTTTATCAATACGTATAGGTTCAGATGAACTGTAGTTTTTCATATGAGCATTAGTATCAATAAGAATTTCTTTGTATTTGTCTAAATCATCTGCGCTGATGAAAAGCCTCATTTGGTTTTTGTTTGAATAAAAGTTCAAACAAACCATTATTTTTCACATAACTCTTATTACCAACATTGATGAATTGACCTTCAAAACTTATAGGTGTGTCACCAATCATAAACGATCCATCACTAAGTTTATGAACACCATATATTGTATCCAAATATTGTTTCCTATTCTTATTTAATAAGAAGAGAAATTTATTTGTTAACTTGTCATCATTTTCAGTAGGTTGAACATTTTCTTCTTCATAACTTTTCTCAATAATAGTTGTATCATGAGAAATATCTTCTTCATCTTCATCAATAGCAGTCGAGAAAGAAAAATTATCATTATATTCTTCATTTTCTTGTTTTTCTTCCTTTTCAATTTTATTTTTAATAAATTTATTTTTATTTTTATTTACATCAGACACATCTACTAATTTTTGTAGTGGTGTAACTTGAGGTTTAAAAGTCTCACTCAACAGACTTTCTGTAGCCTCTTTACCCATCTTTAGCATACGATGTTTTCGTCTAATTGCATCGCTAGCTTTCGCTATTTGACTGAGTACATCTCTTTCCTTTCGAAACATGTTTATACCTCAATGTCTTAGATTAAACTAAGTTTATTTTCAGTCAACCTCTTATATTTATAGAATAATGAAACAATCAAATCCTCTTCTATATCTACCTTGATTTAAATTACTATCTTTATCAATAACTAAAAATCCATATTTATCTGTATTCCAACATGCTGAGCATAAATCTTTAAATTTAGTATATGTCATATCAGTATTTACATGATCTTCATACACATGTTTAAAATTTTTATCATCTTGTCGAAAAAGAACTAATAAATTAACATTATCTCTAACTAAATGTTTAGGAATATGAGCATAAGACTGACATAGATAAAAACAGTCAACACTGACATGTCTACCCATGCAAAAGAAGGCTCTAACATTATCTTGCTTCTCACAAGCAATGTCATCAAATATAAAGATAGAATTGGGATATTTTCGTGGAGTTTTTTGCGAAATGAATTACCTATTAATGGTTCTTATAAAAATGAATCTGCCGTGATTAATCTTGATGATAGAGACGGCCCTGGCACACATTGGGTAGCCTTGTCAGGTGAAACTACTTGTTCATGTTCGCTAAATGGAAAATACTCAGCACCATCTACATTTTTCAGTACTTTTTCCAAAAATTTATACTTGGGTTGATGTAAAGATTTTGAGTAGAGATACATATTTTCAAATCTCAGACCATTTGGATGGAAAATTAGAGAAAGCAGCTGCATTACCTATAACTAACATTATGAAAGTTAAATCAAAACTAGGAATGGGGTTGAGAAAGGAGAATAAAAAGGCTTTTAAGAAGAAGAAGAAGAATAAGAAGCAAAGATCAAAGAAACGAGTTGTACTGAGGAATTGTGGATGCTGCTAAGAAATCCATGATCCCTGGTAACGATGCTCATGTCACCATCAAAGCTGCTGTTGAGGGCGCTCGAAAAGCTGTTAGAAATGCTGGAGGTAGAGATAAGGTGAGGGCACCTCGTATTCTACCTTTACCATCAAAAGTTGGTGGTATTTTACCACTAATTCCAATTTTCGCTGGACTCAGCGCACTTGGAGCTCTAGCTGGTGGAGCAGCTGGTGTAGCAAAAGCTGTAAATGATTCTAATGCAGCCAAACAGCAACTTCAAGAAACTGAACGTCATAATAGAGCAATGGAGGAGTTAGCTCTTGGAAAAGGACTATACTTGAAACCCTATCGACAAGGTTTAGGGCTTTATCTCAATCCCCATCCTAGAGGTCAAAGTCTTAAATCTAAAACGAAAAAATGTAAGTCAAAAAACTTGCAGTGAAGCTACCACATCGCGCCTTAACTGATTTTGATATACTCAATTATGCCAAGACTCTAAAGATTCCATATTTTCGTGGAGTTTTTTGCGAAATGAATTACCTATTAATGGTTCTTATAAAAATGAATCTGCCGTGATTAATCTTGATGATAGAGACGGCCCTGGCACACATTGGGTAGCATTTAAAAAGAATGGTAATGAAATTATGTACTTTGACAGTTTTGGTAACCTTCAACCACCCTCAGAACTTGTACAGTACCTGGGTGTTGGTAGCTTGATAAAATACAATCATGACAGATATCAAGATTATGATACATTTCAGTGTGGTCATTTATGTCTTAAATTTCTATGTGGACAGCTTAAAATAAAGAGTAAATATAGTCTATATAAGTGTAAGTAATTGCTCACATGGAATCAGCATATATAAAGACATCATCATGGATGAATCGCACACTCTGACTATTTCAGGCAACTCATCTACATTTGAAGCAGAATATTTTCCACCAATAGAGCTCTCACCAATCAAAAATTATGTTTTAGGTTTAGTTGAATTACTCACTTTCAATTCAATTCCTAACGTTGATGTAGGAAATAATAAATTTTATATTGGTGATGAAGTGGTAACTATACCCCCTGGTAGCTATGAGATTGAAGATATTGAAAAATATGTACAAAAGAATTTGGAAACTAAAGATATTATAATAATTATTAGACCCAACAACAATACCTTGCGTAGTGAAATCAAGAGTAATCATGAAGTTAATTTTAAGCCAAAAGATTCTATTGGTCAACTTTTGGGATTTACACCACATGTTCTTGAAGCTAATAAGAATCATACATCAGATTTATCAGTAGCTATTCTCAAGGTGAATGCTCTCAGAGTTGAGTGTAATATTACGACTGGAGCTTATATTAACAATCGGAAAGTCCACACGATTCATGAATTCTTCCCAATAGTTCCACCTGGATATAAGATCATTGAAGTGCCATCACATGTCATTTACCTTCCGATCGCTGTAAAGACAATACATCATATTCAACTCCGCATTGTTGATCTAGATGGAAACTTGGTGAATTTTCGAGGTGAAATTATAACAATTCGATTACACATAAAGTCAACGTGATGGGTATTGTTTATAATCGTAAAGTGGGTCGAAGTTATATAAGTAAACCACCATGTCAGAAACCATTCAGTCTTCAAACAGTTCGCATGAGACTCAGAACGTGCTCTTCCTGAAGCAACTAGGTCTGAGACTTGTACAAGAAAGCAAAAGAAGAAAAAAAAGAACAGGAAATATCGACCATTAATTTATATTTTTTTTACTTGCCGCTGTTATAAATATAGAAGAAGTACTGAACATTCAAGTTCCAGTGAACTATGATGAATCTCTAGCTCACTATGAGATTCATGCTCATCAACCTTACGCTTCATCATCATTTAATAACAGTGATGAAATTCGAATTGCTGTTCAACATCAAGATTTATGTATTCTTCCAAGTAAAAGCTCATTGCACATATATGGAAGACTAGTTAAAGATGATGGAATTACAGCTGTGACAGCTACGCATTTGATTAGTAACGCAGTTTGCTTTCTATTTGATGAAATTCGCTATGAATTGAATGGTATTAAGATTGACCGATTTAAAAGTGTTGGACATACTAGTACAATGAAAGGATGCATTTCTCTAACTCCTAATCAAGAAAATTCTGTTGAAAATGCAGGTTGGCTTGGATTAGATGTAAATGTAAATGCTGAATAACAAATGAAGCTGGTTACTTTGATGTAAATATACCACTCAACATGATTTTAGGGTTCGTAGAAGATTATCGAAAGGTCATTTTGAATGCTAAAAATGAACTTATCTTAACAAGATCGCGTACAGATATTAATACTATTATTCAACCAGCACAGGGAGAAGCTGAAGAATTCAAAATTCGGCTTCATAAAGTGGAGTGGATGGTTCCCTATTTACTACCATCAGATCGACACAAGATACAATTGTTGAAATTTATTGAAAAAGATCCCCTTATTTCAATGAGTTTCCGATCATGGGATATGTATGAATATCCATTAATTCCTGCTACTCAAAAACATGTTTGGCAAGTGAAAACTTCAACTTAATTAGAAAAACCACGATATGTTATACTAGGATTCCAATCAGGTCGAAAAGATCAGCGCAAGAGATATGCCAATTGCTTTGAGCACTGTAACCTTACAAACGTATGCAAATTTCCAAAAGTCCTATTATGGGAAAGAGTCTAAACCTCTATTAAAGAAGAATACATTCAAAGACCATGCTCCACTCATTGTAATTGATTGCTCAAAACAAAATGAGTTTTTAAAACAGACTTCAGTCGATGTAAGACTAGAATTTGAATCTGGTAATAATTTCCCTGCCTCGACAGCAGCCTATTGTTTAATTATTCATGATCGAATAGTTCAATATAAACCCATCAGTAGCGTTGTCAAAAAACTAATATGAGATAGTGGGGTTAATATTGAGTGGTGGGGGTAATACGGAATGATATAAAAAGGCCGAATCGAGCTAGAAAAATCATTTTCAGGTGAAATGGAGTTAATCGTAGACACTCAAGGCTTCAAGCGACCCTATAACGACTTTGTTTTCAAGGAGTTGGCCATTCTCCCTCTTCAAGAAGAAGCTCAACCCTTGGTTTATCTCTTTGAACCACCCTGCAGCTGGAGTTCACTACCTGGACGATATAGGAGTGAAAATACGTGGCTCACAAGAAACAACCATGGAATTGAATGGACTGCTGGTGATGTATCATATGAAGAACTACGATCTTTACTTCAAGAAACATTAGGAGGTGCACGTACAATCTATGTAAAGGGGTTAGAAAAGAAGACGTGGTTGGAGAAATATATACTGAATGTACAAAATTTAGAGGATTTTAACTATCCGACATTGGGGAAATTAAAACCTGAAAAGTTGTCAAATACATCTATGAATCATACTTTTAAAAACGGAAAATGTGCGGTAAACAATGTAATGACTCTCCAAAATTGGTTTCTAAATGATCCGAACAATTTCTATGTATCTAATGCTGCTAGAGGTACTGATGAATCAGATGTTAATATTAAGTTAAAAGATTTCTATGATAATTGTCAATCGTTTTTGTAAAAAAATAGGTTAACATTTTTTAATAAATTACTTTTAATATGTAAAAAATTTAGTTATATATATTTAACCTTAATCTAATTTAATATTAGTTTAATTATTTAACTTATCTTAGTAAATACAAAAAATATTTTATTTCTTATACTTAATTAACTTAATTCTAGAAAAGGAAGGAAAGGAGGAAGTATGAAACAGAAATTTTATATTTTAACTCTTATTTATTTATAAAAAACTTTTACAAAGACATTACATTTATTTGTTTAAATAAGTTTAAATTCTACGCTATTGCATACACCTCCAAGGTATTGCATTTGCAATTTATTTGTGGCAGCACTTTCGTCCATCATGTGCAGGGTATTTGGATCTTCCTCGAAGACCTTTATAAACCTGGCCGGCAAAAAAACTTGGAAATCACCATCCAAGACTGCGATGATCTTTGGGCCGTATCTGGTTTGTACCCTCCGAAGCTTCGATACATTATACCAGGCGTTCGGAGTAAGTTCAGCCAGCGGCCTCGTTGGTAAAAAAGTCTCCATACGTCCAACAGCATTGATCTTCTTCTGGCTCGCGAACCGCTTTATATACCTATTGCTTATCCCTACTTTCCACAGTTTATCCCCACTACCATTTTTAATGCGCGCGTAATTCTAACCTAAGAGGGAGAGAAAGAGAGGGAGAAAATATAAATTTTTAAAATGCGCGCGCAGTTCTAACCTAAGAGGAAGAGAGGGAGAAATAGAGAGAAGATATAAATTTTTAAAAAAGTTCTTCTTTTTTTGGTTTTATTTAAAAAAAAAAATTATTTTTTTTGTGGAGATCGAGATCGAGATCGCAACTGGCGACTCCACCTATAATGACGACGACGATGATGCTGATCTTGCTCTTCCTTAGATGTCCTCATCCACCAGTGATACCTGTCTAACATAACTGGCGGTGTTGGTCTCATTGGTGACGGTGGTGTAATTGGTGATGGTGGTCTTGTTGGAGGAAGTGATGGTAGTGGTCTTACTGGAGACGGACGTTTTACTGGTGATGGTGGTAAATCTAGATATGCCATCAGCTCCTCAAAATGAGGACAATCGTCCAATAGCTCTGCCATCTGTAATTTAAATAAAAATTAAATATATTATATTTAAATAATGCAATTTATTAGAAATATCTGAACATTAAATTAAGCTAATTAGCTCTTCCTCATCAAAGTCGAGGATTAATAAATCCTCATCATCGTCGTCGCCGTCTACATCGAGGATGATGATGTCATTAACATCATCCTCTTCATCGAAGTCGTCGTCTGAATTGAGGATGATGGTGTCATTACCATCATCCTCTTCAGCAGCTTCATTCTGAGTGGAGGTGGGCTGCTGCGGCTCTTCCTCTCCTTCATTGTTAGGATTCATATATTTTTTTCTCTCGTGGAAATTTGCTGGAACCTGTAACAAAAAAAAATATGCCGCTGGTGGCTCGAACACCGCTTTATATATCCAGTTCCCCACTCTTGACCCACGCTCAGCTCATCACGTGACCCACTCATCACGTGATACTTTCCGCGGGATATTTTTTAATATGGCCACTCACCAATGCCAACCTACCACGCGTTGTTTTTCGCGGGAAATTTTTAATCAAATAATGCGCAAAATGATTGACAACCTCAAAATGATCATATTTTTACAATTAAAACTATTAATAAACAATGTAAGCTTGTTCTCAATACACTCTACGCTATTTATTAATAGTTTTAATTGTAAAAATATGATCATGTTGAAGTGGTCAATCATTTTGTTATGTTTTTCACAGGCCCGGCAGATAATGTAGGTACGGTGGGTAGTACTACCCACCCGGAAAATTTCATGTTGGTAAAATACCCACCCGGAATTTTATGGCATTTTTGGGAAAATGAATCACCACGAAGTTTTATACATTGTTTTATTTAATTAAAATCTCCCCCCACTACACTTCTCCCCACCCTAATACTACCCACCCGGGCCGAATGTGATCTGCCGGGCCTGGTTTTTCAGTTATTTTATAAACGAAAACTATAATAATAATAAAATAAAATAAAAACAAAAAATTGTTTGTGAAAAAAGTATTTAAAAATATATCTTTTTCAAATTATTTTACGAATAATACTAATAAATATATTTTTTTTTTTTACAAAAACTAAAAATATTATTTTAAATCTTTATATACTAATAATAAGAAAACAAAGAATATAATAAATACATACATACAAAAAAATAAATACGTTTCTTTTTTTACAAAAACTAATATAATGATTTTTATACACTCTGTGAAGTTGCACACCAAGCCAAACCGGCTTAAACCAGGCAGTTATCTACCTAAACCGGCTCGGTGCACAACTTCACAGCGAGGCTCGTCCGCTTTCTGCTAATCAACGTATAACTCAAAAAAAAAACATATAAATAAAAAAAAAAAATGCGGTTCGATACATGTGTGAGAAAGTGATTTTAGCCGTGTGTGCAAATGTTCACACAAGGCTAAAATCACTTTCATGCACTAGTTTTGAAATGGACTATTTCTTTATTAATTTACTCAAGTTTTTCAAAATGCGTTCTTGTCGAGCCATTGCTGCACTTTGAGCTCGACCTCTACCTCGAGGAGGTCGTTTCTTCTTCTGAGGAGGAGGAGTATTTTCTTCATCTTCTTGTTCACTATTTGACTTGGTCCCCTGCTGGTCTGGTGGTGAATTTACTTTTCGTTCTTTGATCGGTGACAATAAGCTTGTCACCGATGGCACCAGAGCCATAAATTCTGGTTAACCTGGTTCATATATTTTTTAGATAATCTCTCATCAGGGACTGGTGATGATGTTGGTGGAATGTCCCACCGCGAACGCTTTTTTGCTGCAGGTGGGACATCCCATCGCGATGGTCTCTTCCTATGAAGATGATCTTCATTTCCATTTCCATGTCCTTGGAAATCGAATAGACCAGGTCTTGATGGATCATACTCTTCATTTATTGGCACTGTGTTCAAAATTTTTAATGCTACCTCCTTTGAAGAAGCTGGTGTTATCTGAAAAGAAAAAAGATATTAAATTTAATTTTGAAAAGTGTTAATTTAATTTACAACCATAAATATTTGTGGGTTAGGTTAAATTTATTTACTTTAAATAAGAAAACTTGTTGAAAAAAAAAGCTTTTACCTTACAAGTCACCCTCAATTTTTCTTCCTCCGTGGTGAAGATCGGAACTGGCAAAGATATGATCTTCCTGAGTGGTTTTTGAAGTCGTGGGTCATCAGGCACATTGTGTTGATAAAGGCAATGTTTATCGTAGATTGATTCCTGAAAAATTTCATTACATGTAAATTGCAATTAATATTTGATTACATAACTTCTTTATATGACGTTAATGTTTTACTTACCATTATTATTATTATAACAACACACACTTAATAATAAAAAAAAATGCCGGTATCATTTTGATATATATTTTTTTAACACTGCTCATCTGTCAAAAAAACAACAATGGCGATATCTCAATCTGTACCCCTAGAGTGAAGGGAGGGGGTTGTCTGCTCCGATTCACTCTTCTTGTCAACTTAAATGTATAAGACAATACGTAATACGTATTCATTAATTTTATTAATAATTACTTTAAACATATATATTCGCAGGTAAATTTAAACATAATTTCGACACCTAAATAACTGTGGGACTGCCTTAACTACATATTGACAGACACCAAAGTAAAAATAAGTTTCATCCTGAAGACACTTGTTATCAAAAGATTGCCTTTCGATCAAATCCTGATAAACCTATAAAAATATATACATTAAATACTCTCACTTATGGTACAGCTTGTGCATCCTTTCTATCCATTCGCGCTCTACATCAATTAGCACATGATGAAAGTTCAGCACATCCTTTAGCAGCACCAATCTTAAAGCGGGATTGCTATGTTGATGATTTATTAACGGGTGCTGATACTCATGAAGAAGCTCTTGCTTTACGTAATGATATAATTCAGCTTGTACTTAAGAGTGGTTTCAATCTTCGAAAGTGGGCTTCCAATGATCCTTCTCTTGTTTCCGATCTCAAAAAAAAAGTAAATTACTATCTTTGAACCCTTTTTTAGATAAAGGTATACTCAAAGTAGGGGGGAGGTTACTGCACTCCGAATTAACTCACGATGCAAAGCATCTCATACTTCTTCCATCAAGTCATCACGTTACTACCCTTCTAATACGAGATGAACACATACGCCTTAAACACGCTGGAACTCAAGCCACTCTATATGCAATTAGAGATAAATTTTACTCGACCTTTTGTCCACACCGGAATTGATTATTGTGGCCCATTTTTTATAAAGGAGAAGCGACATCAAAATCGCGGTAAGGTCAAATGTTATGTAGCCATTTTCGTTTGTCTCGCTACTAAAGCTATACACCTTGAATTAGTAAGCGATCTCACTACTGAAGCTTTTCTTGCCTCATTAAAACGATTCTTTGCTCGCCGCGGAAAATCAAGTTCTATAATCTCGAATAACGCTACAAACTTCGTAGGAGCAAGTCGTGAACTAACACAACTACATGAATTACTTTTGTCCGAAGAACACAATAAAAATGTGGAACAATTCTTATCAAAACAACGGATTAATTGGACATTTATACCACCACGTTCACCACACTTTGGTGGACTTTGGGAAGCGGGCGTAAAATCGTTCAAACACCATTTCTCGCGAACTGTAGGTAATGCACTACTAACATTTGAACAACTTCAAACTTATATAATTGAAATTGAAGCTATTTTAAACTCCCGTCCTCTCTCTCCTCTGTCATCCGATCCTAACGATTGTCGTCCATTAACTCCTCGACATTTTTTGATTGGTGAGCCATTAATAAGCTTTTCTCAGGCAAATCTGAACCACATCGCTGTCAATCGATTATCAGCTTGGCAACACATTCAGATGCTGAGACAACACTTCTGGACTCGATGGCACAAGAAATATTTGAATGAGCTTATCTCTCGCACTAAATGGAAAGAGAGCTCAGTCAATGATATTTCCATTGGTACTAAGGTGGTAATGAAGGAAGATAACATACCACCTTTATATTGGAAAATGGGTCGTATAATTGAAGTACATCCTGGCGAAGACGGAGTTATAAGAGGGGCCTCGGTAAAAACTGAAGCTGGAACTTACAAAAGAAGTGTTTAAAAATTGGGTCCTCTTCCAATTCAAGAACAAGACACTCATGTTGAACTTTGATCCAATTATCAAGCTTGGATTGTTTTTTGTAAAATAAGATCTACTCTCATCCATGAGAATTAGCTTCAATAATCGTACTCTATTATATAAGTATAAATTGTAATTAAGATTTTTCTTTAAATTTGTTTCGAACATAGATAGTTCAAGGGGGTGCGAGATGTTACGTCACAACAAGACGTAATTATTAAAATTATAATGTTTAGAGTAAAATTCTAAATTTATTTCTACAACTCTCACATTTATTATTTTATTACGGTTACAGATTAGGATTAATATACTTCAAGAAGAAATACTTTATTGCATCCATTTAGGAAAAAGTTTGTACTCACGTTTGGGACAGCTTAGGATTAAGGTTTTTTATGAGACCATTAATGTGCACTAATCCTGAACCAACTCAGTCCTGATCATACCGATTTTCATTTGTTTACTAGCGTAGTAAAATCTTGGGGAATTCCAGCAATAAGTCCAAGGTAAGGTCGCACCTTATACCTGTATTTAAAATTGTATTTCCCCTTCCATTCTAGTTTTACACTTACGTTTACCTAAAATTTTGTATTTCACTTTAGATACTAAGAAACCATCGCTAGAGCTCATGTTCTCTTAGTGCATCAATTATTAAGTTTGTTAATAAAATAAAAAATATAATTGTATTTCTTGGTTCTTATCTCAATATTAATCTTGATTACTTCGGTTAGATGTATATTTATCTAATTTTCGAGGTTCACTATGTCAAACTAAACTAGGCATAGTGCTAAAACAGGGGCATTGTTCCACAAGTGTACCACCCTCAGAATTCGACTTGTCTGATCGAACTCAAACTTAGGTAAAGTATAGTCCTACTAGGTACAACTTTAGAGGAAAAAGATTTTTTCGATTGGATAAAAATTTACCGAGAAGAGGGAAGGGGAATTTTTAGAATTTTTTCCATTTTGTGCGGTTTCGTGCTATTTCGAAGGTATTAAACTCCTTTTCTATCGAATATATAAAATTTTGTCCCACATGTTTTTGATAGCTTTTTCCTGGTCTATCGAATGTTTATAACCATTTTTAAACTAGCTGTGAATTCCATCTCGGGTGTTCCATTAAACTATATTTATATTTTTTTGTGCTCATTTTTGAACACTTTGCTTCCTCATTACGATAATGTTGCAAATAAATTTGCTTCCTCATAGAGGAAGCATTAACGATTTTCAAAATTAAAAATAATCATAATTTTCTTAAAATTCTATAAAATTCATTAATCATACAGGTCAATCGATTCATTTCGACGAAAGGAATCTTTCTTTCGGTTCCATAAGCTTTGAATATTCATTATTGAGAAGTTTGATATACGCCAAAATGCGCATAGATTATACGACATTGCCAACTCACAAAATGGGAATTAGAATATACGTATTTGGGGTACTTAGGTTGCTCAGCCCACTAAAGCCTCTACCCAAGCGCCAGATTTAGTTCAATCTGGGCTATTCTAAATACAGGGGTAATCCTAAGCTTGGTCCCATTTTACTTTACTATAGTTCACAAGCTTGGTGACGCTGCCTACGTCATTTAATTAAGGGAAATTCCCAAGGTTGTTTTCACCCTGACGCACGCTTTAATATTGTGCTTGGCTTGGGTGAAAGCTTGGTGAATTATTATTAATAATTAACTAAACTTCCAGTGGTAATGAATAGTTTTATAACTAGAATAAATAATAATTAATCGAATAATTATTAATAATAATTATTATTATTAATGAGCATAGACGGAAGCGTCCGTGGAGCGTTGGAGGCAGGAGGCAAGCCAAGCTTTTGCGACGATCCTCTGGCACAGAGGATAAAAGGAGGCACTGTGGCTCTAACTGGACACTTCGGGCTCCGGCCCCGGGCCGAGCAAGTCGACACTCAGGACTCCGGCCCAAATCTAGCAACGGAACTTCAGTTCGGGATCTCGACCGAGACACTTCAGTTCCGGACCTCGGACGAAACACACGAACCTGACATGGCTCCCTCAGTCAGATGGACTCTGACTCACCTCAGTCGGGTCTACTCTCTCAGGAATGACTACTTGGGACTCAACCCTCGACCCTCTACGAAGGATCCGTGCCTCTACTTTTGACAGGCCACCAGCGGCTACCAGTTACACTCTTGCCTCTGCCAGCCTGCCATCACGCTCCTCCAATCCAGTTCAGGGAATAGGACCAAATAAAACGGTATTATCTACACAAATAACTCTGCCTATTTTTCTTCAAATATCCCCATCAGTTCTTATCAGAACTATATAAACTCTGGGTTCCTCGTAGGAATCAATTATATTCCATCAGCTCTTCTCAGAACTAAATTATAACGTACCTTCTACGATACATTCCCCCTCTTTACCCCTTTACGGAGTAAGGGAATCGTATCAAGTTATAGTCGAAAAATCAACTGTACAAAAATTCAAAATCTACATAAAAATTTTAAAATTCAATATTTTGAAAAATTCTTTGGTACGTTTTGAGATATTAGTGGTTCCAATATACTCTACAAATTTCATCAATTTATCTACAACTGTCTTTAAGTTAATAGGGTGACAAAAAATGGAGACATCCACACACATAACATACCTACATTCGGACAATTGATTAGAATGTTGTATTAGACATTTGTCACGTGAGGAAAGTTTAATTAAACGATTTTAAAAATATTAGAAAATGTATCGAAAACAAAGCTTTTCTCCTATGAGGGAGCAAAAAATTGAAAACTTGACCGATTTTTTTGAAAATCAAGATATTTTTGACTTTTGCAGAAAAAAGGCATGTTTTTTTGGGTCTCAAAATAAAGCTTAAGTCTTTATCTTTCGATGCTGTAAATTTCATCTTGTCGTTTTTTGTTATTTTCGAGAAATTAAATAAAAGCGCCGCGCCGACGGCGCTCGAGAATACTAGGCTTCTCGTTCGGCGGAACTTCTTCGGACTCATTTATCGTATCAATTATGAATATTTATTATTTAATCAACTGCTCTCTGCATTGTACAGGGTTGAGACTGTCATTAAAGTTTTCTAATGCCTGCATTACAGTCATTGTACGGACGTAATTTTAAGGAAATAACCATATAAGGCTTCAAAAGGGGCTTTCCCCTCCCATTCGGAGTCGTTACCCTCCCATGCCCTAGCTCGTAAGGGTGCCAAGATTGTCTGGTTGACACGTTCAACCTGCCCATTGGCTTGGGGGTGTCTACTCGAATTTAGGGTCAACTTTATGCCATGTCTAATGCAAAACTCGCGAAACTTTTCTGAAGTGAAGCATGTCCCTCGATCTGTGATGAATCGGATTGGGGCTCCAAATCGCTCAATATAATTTGCGAGCTTTTTGATAGCTACCGAAGTCTCAGTAGTTTTTGTAGCTTCGGGAACCACGTACTTCGTTAAATTATCTACTATAGTTAGGACGTATTTGTTTCCTCGCTTGCTCGTTGGAAATGGTCCCAAGTGATCTAAGTGTACTGTCGCGAATGGTCTATTACCAGGAGGAATAGGGTGTAATTCCCCTGGTTGTCGGCCTCTAGGCTTTTTACTCAAAATGCAAGCTAAACACCTCGTGATGTGTTCTTTCACGTAGTTACGCATACTCGGAAAGTAGTAGTATTTCTGTATTTTTGCAATCACTTTGTCAACACCAAAATGACTTGCCAAATCGTGATAACGGATAACTAACGCCTTCCTCATATCGGTAGGCACTACGTAAAGCGCGATTTCTTTATTGTCTCGCTTAAATGTTCGGTATAATAGTCCATTTATTAATTGATAATCGCGTATCGCGCCCGTTTCATCTCGGGATCTGTCTTTACTCGGTTTCTCTGTAATTTCAATTATTCGTTTTAATTTATCATCTGATCCTTGATGTAAAAGTATTTCCTCCTCGCTGGTAGTTATCGTGTATACTGCTTCCGCATCAGTTTTTATTAGTTCGTAGTCATGGGAAAAGGGAGCTCGGGATAGGGCATCCACGTGCTGCATTTGTTCTCCTTTCCTATGCTTGATAACGAAATTATATTCGCTTAGGCTGTTTGCCCAACGCGCCACTTGCGGATTATTGGTCTTAGTTGTACTAAGATACACCAACGCTTGACAGTCCGTCACCACAACGAATTCCAGAGGGATCAGAAATTGTCGCAGTCTTTCACAAGCCCAGACTATCGCCATCAATTCCAACTTTGCAGAATGGTACCGCATCTCGATGTCGGAAGTTCTTCGACTGATAGCGGAGACCAATCTTAGATCGGCTTGATCTTTCCCTTGAAAGAGCATCGCGCCTAGCCCAACGGAACTGGCATCAGTATGTAACTCCGTGATTATGGCTTGTGGATCGTATACGCGTAGGATAGGCTGTATCGTCAGACATCTTTTTAACTCATAAAAAGCCTTTTCTTGTTCCCTAGACTACAAAAAACTCGTTTCTTTTCGCGTTAAATTAGACCTGGCACAAAGCGACGGAAGAAACTTGTAAGTCCCAAGAACCGACGCACGGCGTGTATGTCTTGAGGTGTCTCAAATTGCTCTATTGTTAATACTTTGCTTTCTCCCGGCTCTATTCCTTTCGCGCTGATTCGATAACCCAAGAAGTCGACTTTGTCAAGACCGAACTGACATTTTTTTAAATTTAACGTTAGACCCGCTCTTTCCAACGCCTCGAGGACTAACCTGAGTCTGACCATCAGCTCTGTCCAATCTTGATCAAAAATCAAGATGTCATCCAAATAGAATAGCAAAACTCGATTTCGAAGTTTCCCCAAAGCGAATTCCATTAACTTTGAGAAATAAAATGGGGCATTCATCAACCCAAATATGGCTCGCGTAAATTCCCCCGTACCATCCGAAGTGATAAAGGCAGTCTTTTGACGTGCCTCGGGTTTCAGCGGCATCTGAAGGTATCCATTGGCGAGATCCAAGGTAATGAATCTCTTAGCCTCAGCCATAACTTCGAGATATTCATCGAGATTAGGTAATGGGTATTGTATCCTTTGAGTTTGACTATTTAATCGACGGTAGTCAATGACTAATCGTGCATCGCCATTCTTTCGACGAATCAAGAGAACAGGACTCGCATAGGGCGACGTTGTTTCGGTAGCGACTCCGGCGTCTTTCCATTCGTCCACGATTTTTCTCATGGTTTCTCGTTCAGCGAGTGTTGCTCGATATGGTTTTGCGCACACGGGTACGGATCCAGGTTTTTCGACTATGTCCAATTCCACCAAATTCGTACGACCCAGTTCCTGTATATTTTCTGCTACACAAAATCGGTATTCATTTAGCAAGATAACCAACTCCTCGCGTTGTGGTTCAGTACAATCTTCTCCCGTGAGAACTTCCTCTGTCAAAATTTTGTCCACCCGGGGACTCAGTATAGGCGCAGTCTCAATGCTGAGAATCTTTTCGCCAATCTTAGATCCTTTGTGCAACTTTATGGAGCTATCATTCGTATTTATGACCCCCAAGGTTGCCTCGTGGTTACTTGTGATAACTTGAACAAAATTTATCGTCGCGGGTTGTAGTATCTCGTCTCTTGTTGTCGTAATTCTCGTTAACTCGGTTTGCTCGATTTCTATTTTAGATAAATCAACCTCGGCTCGATTTCGAAAAATTAATTGTTCATCAATTTTCAAATACGCAATGTGTGGCAATTCAGTGTACTCGCGTCCAATGATAACGTCCCACGCTTGAACGCTATCAGGAACTACTCGAATGGAAATGTTTTGGCCTCGGACGCCATCTACCTCGACATTACCTCGTATTATTCCTATAGCTTTAACAACGTTACCCTCAGTACCAAAACCTCTAAGTTCACTCGTTACTCGTTCCAGATTGAACCCTTCAGCTAGAACTGGTGTAGCTTTTATGGTACATACTGCGCTACCTGCATCTATCAATGCCTTAATTGTTTTACCGTTTATTTTAATAGTTTTTATATATTTCAAAGATGCTACACTTGAGTCATCGAATGTATTTACGCTCGCGGGGGCTAATGGACGCGGTTTAGTAC
>UCOH01006800.1:0-11712 GCA_900474275.1 Synergus japonicus
AAGGTAGGCTTCAGTGGTTATAATTTACCAGATTCATTTTTTTGTATCTTTTGAACGAAATTGAGTTTTGTAGTAGAATTTCAGATTATGTAACGCTTGATGTTACAACTCCGTGTAAGACGCGCGTGACGTCAACGAGTTGCGTAACATTATAGTTTCAAAATTTCAGTACATTTCTAATAACTTTAGATTCAGTTCTCAACCAAATTGTAATTTAGTTTCTTATCATTAATAAAATATGGTTTTTCTTTTATCCTATTTAATTTCAGCCTGAATTGTTTTACGCCCTCACGGAATCCCTCTCCTTGAGCTAGTTTAAGTAAAATAAAATCTTAGTGTTGATTCTTTCTTTTTTTTGTGTGTGAGCGGTATTTTTAGATACCTGGCGCCCATAACAACTAATATAAAATTTCGATTTAAATAATTATAAAGGTTTTTGTTGGGTTCTGAAGTTATGACGGCACTCAGAGGCTGAGAGTCCCTTGAGGCTGAGATTGTCGTTATAAATTTAATTATAAGTAATTAATTACTTAATTAATTATATTTAAATGTGACGAAATTTTTTACACGTCTTTTATTTTCAGTATCATCTACATTTTCATGTGTTCTTTTCTTTTTTCTGTCCATTTGGGGTGTGTCGATAGATTTCCATTTCAAGCCACGCGAAATTGTAGATATGAGCAACTTCCGAAGTAAGAAAAATCTGTGTTCTTTACACTCGTCATTATACCATTCAGTTTCTTTTACTATAAAGTAACAACTTTCTCGGTTGAATTTTTTGATTGCTCAAAATTGGCTGTATAAACTATAAGAATAATTACAATAATTATAATAATTTTATAATTATAATTAATTATATATATTATTATTATAATTCTATTGGGCTAAAATTTTACAGAAAAAACTTCTTTGTACTGTAATTAACAATAGGACTTTTAGCATTTAATTTTTCCCTCTTGAAGGTAAATTTAAAAGAAAAAGTTTTTTATATATTTTTTAATCCTTTTTTTGGCAGAAAGAATTTGACAAAAAGTGCTCAAAATGTCAAAAAAATTTTTTTTGGTTCTAAAAACTTGTTTTCGAGGCATTAAAACTTATTAAAAATTATTAAAAAATTTTTTTTTGAGGTAACAGAGGCTTTTTCGGTTACCTTTTTCTGTGAATATTGGTGCAATTAATATTACATATAATATATTTTTTGGAATTATAATGATACTGCTGTTTATGAAATTTTATTTTAGGAGAAAAATTCTATAATAATTTCTTTGAATCGCAAAATATTTTTTTTAAAAATATTATTTAAATATTATTTTATAATATATAATATTTTTATAATGATATTACATATATTACTGATTTAGAAGATTGATCTTATCAAAAATATATTAAAAATGATTGTATTTTTAATATCTATCTAAAATTATTTAAATGCGTTAAAATAATTTAAAAAATCTTTGGTAGAAGCTATAGAAACGTAGAGCGAAGACTTTCTCTACGCTCGAACTTCAAAATGATGAGCAGATACACTCAACGGTCTGCAAAAAACCAGGCTAGAAGGAATAGGAATTAGGAAAAAGGAACTTTCGTTTACAATTTCATTCATGTAGCGGGTGCTGACTAACGATGCACGTGGGTATCCAATAGATACACAACGTACACATTTGACCCTTACTACTAACCAGCCAAGCACATTATCTATATCCGTAAGGTACTGACAAAAAGGAACAGCGCCATCACGCTGTTGGCACCACAACTAAACCCATCCCCTGAAGTCTCGCTCCCCGTGTTAAATGTTTTAAGTTTGGTGGGCATTGTCGCCTCCACGAAGGAATAATAAGGAGACCCAACTGCCAGTGGAAAGCCTTTCGAAACTGGAAACAAAAAGTAGATAGAAAAGAACTTTGTTTGAGTGCGCATGTGCGCAGTTGTCCTCTTCCTACTCGTGGGAAAGTGTGCGAGTGAGAAAGTTTTTAAAATTGACATTAAATAGAGAGGTTATGTTCTTTTGTTGATTGCGTTATATGAACGATACTCCAAATAAATTATATAAACAATATTTTCAGTATTTGTTTGAAAAATGTATGAACAAATTTTGAGAAGGAAAAGTATGGGTAAGTACACCTTAAATTCGTAACATAATAAACAATTCATGGAAGTAATATAACTTAACCGCGAAATCGCATAACAAATGAACATAACCTCTCTATCTTATGACAATTTTAAAAACTTTCTCACTCGCACAGTTTCCCATGAATAAGAAGAGGACAACTGCGCACATGCGCACTCAAACAAAGTTCTTCTAAAGACTTATGATCTAGTTTTTGTTTCCAGGTTGCGAAAGGGAGTTCGGTCTCCTTATTATTCCTTCGTGGTCGCCTCTATACCTATCTTCCCTCTACAATGGAACGACGCTATTAGAAAATGATTAAGGTTGATACATAAACTTTGAGACTCAATATGACTAGCTAGTGATGGCTAGTGATTTAACGCATTCTGCATCAACGTAACGCAAAACGCAATCATGGGACGCCACCCTAAATTTGTCGAATTTTTAGTTATAAAAGTCATATCGATATGATGTTCACGCTCATATTATATCATACTATAAGGGCGGAATCCCATGCAGGCGCAAAACGCAAAACGTAAAATGAACAGCCAATTGCAGAACACTTTTAGATATCTGTCAGCTCAAAGATTCCCTATCATTGGCTGTTCGTTATGCGCTTTGCATTTTGCGCCTGCATGGGATTTCACCCTAAAATATCTTTATACTCTCGAATCTCTCAGTAACGACGAAACCCAGACCAGACGCTTTCCGAATAACGACGAAATTCCTTTTCTCAAATGGCACACCAATTGCGCATGCGTATTGCGTATAATATAATATTTTTTGGCATTTCAAATTGCGCGCTAATAGAAACCAAACAGATCCCGGGGCGCAACGTATGTGAAGTGGTATCAAGTGAGATTTTATGTCCATGCAGGTAGTTATTGAGAAAGGAATGCAGTCGCTATTGGGAGATTGTCGTTATTGGGAAGGTCGTTATTGGGAAATTCGAGTGTATTTGACTCAAGGTGCAGTCCCATGTCGGCTGAAAACGTCAGCGTAGAACCGAAACTTAAGAGGGTGGCACCCCATGGATCCGGAATGTGTTGCGTTTCGAAAAATCATGAGAGTGAGAAAGGCGCACCATCGCTCTCATGGTTTTGTCCAAAAACGCAACGCATTCCGGATCCATGGGACGTGACCCTGACTTTCTGCTTTACGCCGACGTTTTCTGCCGACATGGGACGGCACCTTAAGGCTGAGGTTGGAATTCCATGCAGGCGCAAAATGCAAAGCGCAAAACGAACAGATTACCGGAATAATTATTTAGATTACCGGTATCAATTAATGGATTAATTAAGTAATCAGATTATCGGTATTAATCACCGGAGCGATGGAACATGAACATCGAAAAATGCATGACAGTTGTCAATACAATGCGCGCGCAGTGGCCGTAGAATCTGTGTCTAATGCAGCCGTGGAACTTCACCGAAATTCATTCCATTGTGGACAGACCTTGAGAAGACAGAAATCTAAAAGTGTTCTGCAATTGGCTGTTCATTTTACGCATTGCGTTTTGCCACCGCATGGGTCGGCACCCTCAGGATGCCGTCCTATGATAGCAGAAAACACAAAGCAGAAAGCAGAAAATCATTAGAATGAAAGAGACAGGATCATTTTTCACTCTAATGATTTTCTGCTTTTTGCTATACATTTTCTGTCGACATGGGACAGCACCTTTAGGTTACCATCCTATGATAGCAGAAAACGCAAAGCAGAAAGTAGACATGGGACTACACATTGATGTCCCATGATTGCGTTTTTAGTTGCGTCATAAAGGGAAGAAAAGAGACTTCTTAGGGTGGGAAGCCACCCTAAGAAAAGAGGTAAAAAGGTATGCACGGGAAGTTCAGACGCCTGTACTTCCCGAAAAATATTCTTATTTTGCTTGAAGTCCATGTACAGGACTTTGGTCTCCTTATGTCTATACTCCATGTTCACATGCTTATATCTCTATGATTTGACTTCACCTAGAGATAGAGTTCTTAGTCGGTTATATTCACTGATCTCTATAATAACTGGATAGCGCTTGAAACACAATTTTTGTGACTTATAGAACGCCATTTTGTTTTAGAAATTTATGCACTTCGGGAAACTTCGTGGCTTGTTTCGGCAACATTCGGTTCGATAACATTCGGTTCTTCGTGCTAAAATTTAAATTATGAAAGTTACATTGATTCTCGAATATCGAACCGAATGTTGCCCAAACAAGCCACGAAGTTTCCCGAAATGCACAAATTTCCAAAACAAAATGGCGTTCAATTAGACACGACACTTTTACACGGTATCCGCTATCCAGTTATTATATAGATCAGTGGTTATATTACTTCGAGAACGGTAACGATAATGATGGTGCGTTTATACCTCTGTCCGACCGACCGGTACAGGCAGAAAGTACATGAGAGTAAAGGAGATAGAGACTTCTTTTTGTCCAATTTTTCATTCTCTATCTCTTTTACTCTTATGTAGTTTCTGCCTGCACCGGTCGGTCGGACAGAGGTATAAACGCACCGTGAGAATATAACCGAGACTTAAATTCTCTAAGAATTTATGAAAACTTATGATTTTAAAGATTTTTATGACAAGGGAGATAATTATTGATTAATTAACTGAAAAAGTGTAATAAACTGTTTTTTGTACTTCTATTACTTCTTAATGAGCTTTACACAAGTTGTCCTATAGTAAAAAAAGCATGGCATGGAAATCTCGAATCGAACTCGAAATATATCGAAATGCAGGCAGCCATGTTTGATATAGAAGTTAGCGAATATAGAATGGCATTTTATATCATAGAAAGTGTCACGAAAGCGCCCAGCAGATGGCATCGCATGTGAATTTGAAGGAGAAGCAACGTTGACGGCCGCATAGCGGCCGTCGGCGGCGCTAGTAAATGAGAAAACTGTCACAATCAGGGTTGCACACGTAATATACCTTAGGTAAATTACATGAGGTTTTTGACGTAATTTACGTCCCTAGTTTTTTTACATGTAATTTACGCTTTCAAAATGGCGACTGCGCTTCATATTTAGAAAGTAAACATAACCTAATTCTTGAATAATTGAGGTTATGTTACGCTCCTTTCCCCCGCCCTCATTTTAAATCCGCCATTTTATACATTTATTACATTTTTACGTATAATACGTATTATACATACAAAAGTCCAAGTTACGCGTAACCGTGCAACCCTGGTCACAAATGTATGCAGAGCGTAGGTTATGTTAGACGCTAACGTACCCTATAAAGTGACGTTTATTATAAGATGAATTTTGTGGCCTTAGTTAACTAGTAAACTCTTGTTTTGCATATTTTACATTCCTAAATATGCCTTAGCTAATAAATGACTAAAATTTAACCATGTAAATAATGTAAACAATAACAATTTTTTTTTAAATCATAAATTCTTTTAAATTTTCATAAATTCTGTCATATTCTCGGTCATATAAACTGGATTTAAGTTCTCGAAAATTTAAGAACTTTACCTAGAGATTCTAAAGGCTTGATTACACGCTTTTAGGAAAATGTCCTTCTTCTCACTCTACCATGTGACTATCCAATAAGTTTGTCTCCTTCCACATTTTCCACACATTTTACCCGGAAAATGTGCGAGAATGAGACAAACTTATGCGATAGTCACATGGTAGAGTGAGAAGAAGAACATTTTCCTAAAAGTGTGTAATCAGACCTTAAGGCTGATGGAATTTGTAAATTCCTCATCTAGAAAAACTCAGATCCCAGGGGCACGACTAGCACGGGGTTCTGGATGTCAGAACACCCAGACAGTAGTTTGAGTATACCTACTTGCAATATGCATGGTTGTCTAAATTATTAGATGGATAATACAATTCCACAATAAACGCACTTTTTGAGGGTTTTTAATCTGTTCTTATTGTTTTTTTTATGTATTTTTAATGTGTAGAGTGGCTCTCGACACCCACTGTTTTGAGACACTTGTTGCGTGCCTGTCTAATTCTGTCAACTTTTGTGATGCATTTTCAAATAACCTCTTAAAGGCAAAAGAGGGAAAATTTCTATGTTTTTGATAGCAACAAATAGAGAGAAGAAATGAATCGAGGGGGCTTGATGATCAGTTCTTCGAAAACTCACTTTTATAGTCCCAAAATAGCGTGTAATTATTTCTTGTCAAAAACGGCGGACATTTTGACTTCCATGTTAGAAGAAACTAAATATTGATTCCTGCTAGAAATATTCTGCAATTGACTGTAATCTGGCGCCCGATTCAAAATCGAATTAAATTGACCAATGGGAGAATTTCTCTAGCAGGAAGCCAACACGTGCTGTGCGCGCAGGGTGCTACTGTCGCAGTTGTCAATATTTAGTTTCTTCCATCATGAAAGTCAAAATGTCCGCCGTTTCTGACAAGAAATAATTACACGCTATTTTGGGACTATAAAAGTGAGTTTTCGAAGAACTGATCATCCAGCTCCCTCGATTCATTTCTTCTCTCTATTTGTTGCTATCAAAAACATAGAAATTATCCCTCTTTTGTCTTTGAGAGGGTATTTAAAAATCCTAGTGATAGACTTGTGTCTTTCTACAGATTTTGACAGTTTTTGACAGTTTGTTGACAGTTTTTACTTTCAGATTCCATCGTCCTTAAAAGTAGAGTTGAGACAACTATACTCCGATTTTGATTGGTGCAAAATATTGTGGGGTAACCGGAATCGGAAGTTCTAAAATACGCGCGATATTCAAATGAAATTTTTAAATTTCATCGTTGACTTTGTAGAAAATCAAGAGAAAAATTATCGCAAAAATATTAATTATTGTTAAGTGAATAATACTTAATTTTAAATAGGGCATTTTGCAATTTACTGAAAAGAATATTGTTTAAATAAAAGATACATGCGTTAGATGTAAATTTTAAATTAATATAAAAATGATCAACTATTTAAATTAAGATGTGTAAGGATAGTAAATATTCTTAATAAAAATTGAAAATAATATTTCAAGGGTTTCATTACCATGAAATTTTTATGTTTCAAAAATACGAGTAAGTTAGTTACCAAATAATTCCGGGGAAAAGATAAAACATAGATTTATTTTAAATTATATATTAATTAAATTATAATTATTAATTATTATTATATTATAATCTATTTAAAAATCTATAAAAATAAAAATTTTTAATTACTAGAACATCACACCGCGCTTCGCGCGCCTATATAATTACTTTACGTGACGCACTTGTGATGATGTCACGTAACCATCTCTCAACCAATCAGATCACGAATAAACTGCGGACACTCGACAGGTCATCTATTTTTTAAGAAAGGAATAATAATTCCTATTATTGGAAAGTGGTGTGCATGGCCACATTTTTACTATCGTATAGCTTAATCTTATTAACGGTGTTGGAGTATTTTCAAACCACTAAAAATTAATGTAGACTTTACTCAAATCCGCCATTGTGTCCACATCTTACCAATACGCGGTGTTTGAGGTCGCAAAAATGATGTGTTTGAAGTGTCGTTTTTCTTATCGACAATCTTTTGGTTGTACGACAGGGGCTATCTCTTATTTTCTGCGAAAAGAAATTTGTTTGGCTAAAAAGTGAATTTTTACAAGTGTTGAGACGCGGGTTGAGGTGTGCGGGTAAACAGTACTTACATTTTGCCAAGTCCCTGTCCGAGCAAAAAAGGCACAAAACTTCACTACAATGGGTGCTTTACTCACTCAGAAAAATTTTGCGAATTTCGATATGCATTTCAAAGCCCGAGCACTTCCGAAAATCGTGTAAAAAAAGAAGTTTGAGAAATACGCAAAATTTGCAGAAAATAAGCAGATAGCCCCTGTCGTACAACCAAAAGATTGTCGATAAAAAAACGACACTTCAAACACATCATTTTTGCGACCTCAAACACCGCGTATTGGCAAGATGTGGATACAATGGCGAATTTTAAGGCATTCCACAGATTTCGCTATTTTTCTGTGTTTGTTTACATGTTTTCGTGAAATGCTGTAACAGGCTTAATACACAATATAAAAAGTAAAAAACTGTGTAAAATTTTATCTTTCAAATCGTGATCGGTAAATATTTCCCATTTCTTTAAACATATTAAACGTCGCCTCAATTCACCATTTTCTTTTTCAAAATTACAACAATTATTTATCTTCTTTTCTTGCACGTTATATGGTATAAATCGGCTAACATAATCTCAATCCAACACTCGCAGGACTTGCAGAATGCATAACTTTTCACCTAGCAATTTTATTATACTAAAAAATGGTAGACACACGAAAATGACAACAGATAATAAAATATATTAAAATTCTGTAAGTATTACACAAAATCACGAAGTTTTTAAATAAAATTTACCTTTACGAAATATGTTTACAGTTCAAATTTTAGGCAACACATTCCGGATCCATTGGACGTCACCTTAGGACAAACAGATCTGGCTATCTCTTTAGGTGCTGTCCCATGTCGACAGAGAACGTCGGCGTAAAGCAGAAACTCATAAGAGTGACAGAGATAGGCAAATCTTTTTATCTCTTTCACTCTCATGGGTTTCGGTTTACGCCGACGTTTTCTGACGACATGTACATGAGAGTAGAGATGGAGAATGAAAAATTGGACAAAAAGAACTTCCTTTCTTCTTTACTCTCATGTACTTTTTGCCTGCACCGGTCGGTCGGCCAGAGGTATAAACGCACCATCCTGCTTTACGCCGAAGTTTTCTGCTCACATGGGACTGCACCTAAAGGTGCCGTCCTATGGTAGCAGAAAACGCAAAGCAGAAAGCAGAAAATCATAAAAGTGAAAAAGACAGACAGATTTTTTCTCTGCACCCTACGCAGAAACTCGTGAGTGTGAAGGTCTGTTCACAATGAAATGAATCACGGCGAAGTTCCACGACTGCATAAAGGCCTGATTACACGCTTTTAGGAAAATGTCTTCTTCCTACTCTACCATGGGACTATCCCAT
The DNA here is from genome assembly GCA_900474275.1 of Synergus japonicus. NCBI lineage: Eukaryota > Metazoa > Arthropoda > Insecta > Hymenoptera > Cynipidae > Synergus > Synergus japonicus. The sequence continues at coordinate 9,055 of UCOH01006800.1, forward strand.
AAGTATGTCTCATTCTTGCACATTTTCCGGGTAAAATATGTCGAAAATGTGAAATGAGACAAACTTATGGGATAGTCATACGGTAGAATGAGAAGAAGGACATTTTTCTAAAAGCGTGTAATCAGGTCTTTAGGCTGTGCAGTATGACGTCAGAGGCCACATGGTGGGGGGTAGACTGTCAGGAGGGTTGGGCTCAACAAAAATTGTACATGGAAATCAATGCAAACTGAAATAAAAACAATTTTTTCGCGTAAGTAAGTCATAAATTTATTAATAAGTATATTTTATAAGTGAACAATTCATTTCCGCCTATTTTGAGAACCCACTTGTCTCTTGACATACTTTTAATTCTTGAATATAAAATAAAATGTCATAAATTTGTAGATTATTTGACAGTTTCATTTGTGTTGATAACCTCCAAAAACGGCCAAATAACCTACAATTTATGACATTTCATTTTATATTTAAAAATTAAAATTATGTCAAGAGACAAATAGGTACTGAAAATAAGCGGAAATGAATTGTCCACTTATAAAATATACTTATTAATAAATTTATGACTTACTTACGCTGAAAAATTGTTTTTATTTCAGTTTGCATGGATTTCCATGTACAATTTTTGTTGAGCCCAACCTTCCTAACAGTCTACCCCCCACCGTGTGGCCTGTGATGTCACATTGCACAGCCTATTTGGCTATTTGCAGGGTTGCACGGTTACGCGTAACTCGGACTTTTATATGTATAATGCGTATTTTACGTATTATACGTAAAAAATGTAATAAATGTATAAAATTGCGGATTTAAAATGAGGGTGAAGGGAAAAGAGCATAACATAACCTCAATTATTTAAGAATTATGTTATGTTTACTTTCTAAATATGAAGCGCAGTCGCCATCTTGAAAACTTAAATTACATGCAAAAAAACTAGGGACGTAAATTACGTCAAAAACCTTATGTAATTTACCTAAGGTATATTACGTGTGCAACCCTGGCTATTTGTGTTAAAATTCCATTATTTATGGTAAAAAAATGTAACTCAGAAATTCGCGAAAGAAATTTAACTCGAGAACTTACCCGTAAGATTTTCAACGTTTGTAACGTAAGTTACTGCCTTTCGAACTCTATGCCATCGACATATAGAAATGGACTGCGGGACGCTGTAGAAAAGCACGTGATAATGCGTCAGAGAGAGAAGTTGCAAAGGGGTGTATGTTTGTCCCTTTCTCGCCGAAGCTAATTGGTTGAGCTCCACCAAGCTGCACCCATCGAAAATGCTCTCAACCAATTAGCTTTGGCGAGAAAGGGACAAACATACACCCCTTTGCAACTTCTCTCTCTAACGCACTAGTATGCGCTTTCCTACAGCATCCCGCAGTCCATTTCTATATGTCGATGACTATGCATACCTTCTCCCTCTCACACTTTCACTGTCCTTCTCTCACAACATCAAGCTTCAAAAATTGACAGCAGAAACTCCTTTCAACATCTACTGATTTTGCTGTTTGCGCCTCCAAGTTGTAGTCCCATGTCGGCCAGGGTTGCACGGTTACGCGTAACTTGATGATTTTTACGTATATTACTATGGTTTTTTATATTTGTAAATTACATATTATACATAGAAAACCCCCACTCCATATGAATGTGTTGTTTTCAACGTAATATACGTACGTTAATTACGTAAAATACTCATGTAATTTACCTAAGGTATATTACGTGTGCAACCCTGATGTCGGCAGAAAACGTTGGCGTAAAGCAGAAACTCATGAGAGTGACAGAGATAGGCAGATCTATTTCTCTCTTTCACTCTCATGAATTTCTGCTTTACGCCGAAATGGGACTGCACGCACCTTTAGTGGCTTAATGCCTTGTTCGTTCTCTGGCTCTTGATCATTTAGCCGCTCAGTTGCCAGTGCGCTAGCTCGGCCTTGCGCCTTACACAAGTTCTATCAGTCTAGCCCGAGTTGGGCCATCCCAATTATGTTGAAAGAAACTATCTTGTGAAGGAAAAATCTTGCCGTTGGAAACGGTGTAAAATCTGTGTCTCGAGGGCAATTTTATTTTTCTCAAATTGCCGCAAAAAATGGATACCGCTCTGTGCTGGACAGTAGTAGTAATAGCAGCAGCAGCAGCAGCGGCAGCACCACGATGTTAGAGCAGACCTCCTTCTGAAACAGCCTGCGTCTTCTATAGCTGCACTGTGTGTGTGTATGTGTGCTGTACGAGTGAAAGAGATAGAGTGCAAAGGAAAGGGAGAACCAGCAGGCTCGTATTGCCCTGTATTACCCTGTATTGCCCATGTTGGTTTTCTTGGTATTCTCTCTGCACTTTTCTCTTCCATTTCCTCGAGACTTTTCAACGTATATTCCAGCAAAAGCGTTTTTCCCAAACTAAGAACAGTAGAAGCAGCAACACAGAGCAATTAAAATAAGGAAAAAAAAAGAAAATAAAAAAAAAGTGTTTCGTGTACCTGATTCGCGCGCCTCTTCCTCACTCACTCTGCCAGAAGACGAAAAAGCTATCCCGGAATGCTGCTGTGACACGCCAGAAACGACCAAAAGCCCAAAGCAGTCCAGGGCCTAGAATACTGGACATATCAGCCAAGTAAGTGCAATAATTACATAGCCATTTATATATATATATATATATATATATATATAT
>UCOH01006801.1:0-16228 GCA_900474275.1 Synergus japonicus
GTAGATTGCTAAAGTAAAATACTGCGTACTTGAGCTTTTGTCGAACTTGGGAGAGAACGGACTTCCCAAGTCAAGAGCCAAGAAGAATCTGCCCTGCAAACTTAAAACTAGAGGACCGTAAGCTGGATAGTACACTCGGAGTAGAAGGAGAATTGCTATTTTGAGAAGAGGTGGAAAGACGCTTCCTATTTGGATGATGCATTTTTGGGGAATACCAAATCCTTTTTATGGTTAGGGCACGCTAAGGATTAGTGTAAATGTGGATGCTATACTTATGACGCTTGGCCTTCATCCGTATCGCAATAAAACCTTACTTGGGCGTAGGCAACCCGGATTAAGTAGTAAATAAACCCGGAAATACAAGTACCTCAATCAATGAGTGTCCATATGGTAAAACAGCGTCACATCGTTTCTTAGATTTTATAGTAAATATAATACTTATTCTAAAGTCTCCTAAGATCTACAATTCTGCCATGTAATTTATTTTATATAATTAAAATTCGAATATTCGGTCACGTGACCTTGAGCATTCTATTTATTAGGCTTGTGAATGAGCCTTTATTTTCTTGATCTTGCGCAATCGAGAATATGAAGATGAGCACACCTGTGTACTCATCACAACGTACATAACGCCGCGTCCGAGCGTGCGTTGCGTCGGCTTAGGTTTGTTTGTGGAGTCACCTTCGAGGGTGTCGTCCTATGGTAGCAGAAAACGCAAAGCAGAAAGCAAAAAATTATGAGAGTGAAAGAGACAGGCTTATTTTCTTTCTCTTTCACTCTAATGATTTTCTGCTTTCTGCTTTGCGTTTTCTGCTACCGTAGGACGGGGCACCATGAAGGAGCGCTCCCATGTCGGCAGAAAACGTCGGCGTAGAGCAGAAACTCACGAGAGTGACAGAGATAGGCAGATCTGTTTGTCTCTGTCCCTCTCATGAGTTTCTGCTTTACGCCGACATTTTCTGCTGACATGGTATTGCGCCTTTATGATTTTCTGCTTTCTGCTTTGCATTTTCTGCTACATAGAACGGCACCTTTAGGGTCGTGTCCCCTGGATCCGGAATGCGTTGCGTTTTTGCTCAAAACCATGAGAGTGAGAGAGATAGTAGTGATGGTGCGTCTCTCTCACTCTCATGGTTTTGCGCAAAAACGCAACGCATTCCGAATCTATGGGACACGACCCTTATTTACTATAAATATTTATTATTATGAATGTATAATTGGTATAACTAATTTGCTCTTATGGTAAAATATCACATGCCCTTAATCGATAAAAATGAACTTCAGTAAAAAATTTTACCCAGATAAAATTTGACTACAGATTTCGACGTTATCGATCGACTGTGACGTAATATAGAATGCTAAAAAACATACATACCAGAGAAATATAAATTATAATTATTAAAATTTATTTAATTATGTGTTTATAAGCATTATTAATAATTATACTCCATTATTAAGGCCAAAATACACGCTCTGCCGATATGTCGAAACACGAGCGCATGTTATCCAATCGGAAAATGGAAAATTGGAAGAAAAACTTTTCCAATAGCGGTAACTTTGAAATTACGAACAAAAACTGAAATAAATGATAATGTTAATATAAATAGATTGTTATTAAAAATAGGTTTCCAGATTATGTAGTAAATATAAATTTATTAGAAATTGCATTATTTATTAGAAATAGAAAATTAGATTGCAAGATTAATTATTTATAATTTATATATCTCTATAAAGTATAAATCAAAGCAACTTCGCGTTTTGTGTTTATGGTTCGTTGTGTCTCTTGTGTTTAGACGAACAATATTTGGGTGAGTAATAAATAATTGTTATTATAAGATAGTATGAAATATTAAACCAATTGAGTATATATTGTACATTATCTACACAGTTCAGTTCAAACATCACCTCAAATGCTTGATATGACTGCATGTTATATTTATTCTATTATCTATTTCTTAATTCATAATAATTATAATTGTATTATGTTTCAAATCAAGCATTTGAGGTTATGTTTAAACTGAACTGTGTTGATAATGTAACACAATATACTCAATTGGTTTAATATTTCATACTATCTTTATCTTATAATAACAATTATTTATTACTCACCAAAATATTTTCCACGTAAAACCGTCAATCATGCGTATAAATACAACAGACATAACAAACCATAAACATAAAACGCGAAGATGCTTTGAATTATTTTACAGAGATAAATAAGTTATAAATAATTAGTCTTGCAATAAAATTTTCTACTTCTAATAAATAATGCAATTTCTAATAAATTTATATTTATTACATAATCTAGAAACCTATTTTTAATAACAATTGATTCATATTAACATTATCATTTATTTCAGTTTTTATTCGTAATTTCGAAGTTACCGCCATTGGAAAAGTTTTTCTTCCAATTTCCCATTTTCCCAGTGTATAACATGCGCTCGTGTGAACAGGATATCGTGAACATAGAGATATAAGAATAGAGGTGAAAAGGCATGCACTGAAAGTGTCCCCCGAATAGAGAGAGAAAGGAGATGAAAGTGACCCTTCCTGTCTCTTTCTAGTGACGCATGCATATGCGCGATTAGAGAGAGAGGGAGAGAGAGAGAGAGAGAAAGGGTCACTTTCATCTCATTTCTCTTTCTATTTGGGGGACACTTCCACTCATAGGAGAGCCTATCTTTTTCACCTCTATTCAGTTAAATAAATTAATACATCTCAGCAAGTAGAGTCTCAAAGGAAACTTTGAAGTCTATTGTAGTTCGTTGGGCAAGGTTTGAGAAATAAAGCTCCTGGCCTGTATATTAGATTCAAAATATAATCACTAACTTTATTAAATTTAAGGTAAAGAAACTATAAAACTAAACTAAATTGTTTCGCACTAAATCAACGCACGGTTTATCGCACTACAAGAAAGGACCTTTGTCCACGCACAGTAGATTATCTAATCACTCGCACCTTTCGTCTTTGACTCTCATTATGTACTGACTATAATTCTAAATCAATCACATACACAGTTCCCTTACTCAATTTTATCATTCAAATAATTGATCATGCGTACATTCTACTGAAGACGATCAAAATGTCGTGTTCGCTAACACTCGGCCATCCTAAATTAACATTCGTCCTCGAATTATGCTGAAAGAATTTCTTAAAGTTTACAAAAAAAGAAAAATATCTCTAGTTATCAATCTTTATCACACTGTACCTATATTTTCAATTAGACAACAGAATTGCCGGGTTTACGAGTTATTCGCATTGGTCGTACATCACTCACTTTTAGATTTTCGTGAATCCACACGCCGACTCTAACTCTTGTTCCGCGCGTAAAATTGGTATCGCGTCCCTACCACCTTACCTATGTCGTGTCGCGTTCCCACCAAGTCGCACCCATTTACCGCATTCTCAATCAATTACAAAACTTTACAAATTTTAAAGTAAAATTTAAAAATTCCAAGTGAGAATAAAAATTGTTTTTTTTTTTTAGTAGAGTACCATAAATTAGTAAAACTAGCTGTGAATTAGATCTCGGGTGTTCTGTTTAATTATATTTTTTATGCTCATTTTTTGAGCAGTTTTCTATTCATTTGCTTGCTCATAGAGGAAGCATTAACCATTTTTTTCTTAAAACAAAGTTAAGGTTATCATTTTCAAGCAAACTCTTTTCTTATTGCCTATTGAAATAAATCTTCCATTATTCAAGCTCAAAAAATGAAAAAATATTTTAAATTATTTTACTACAAAATTGAATACATCATTATTCATATTTCAAAATAAAATTTTACGCACGGAACAAGATTTAGAGTCGGCGTGTGGATTCACCTTTAAACTTTCATTGTTTACCTCTTGAGAATCGGCTAACTCACAAGGTGTCATAGGTTCAATATCGCTCTCATATTCCAAAAACATCGTCGTTTTCGATTTGAGCCGGTTTTCATATTTTCAATTGCTCAGCATGTGCCGTTGAAGCATACCTACCACCCAAATCATGAATTCGTACATCTGCAATTCCATACGGATCTCTAGGGTAAATTTTAGTGATTACTAATGGCCCTCGAAATTTCTTTTTCAGTGGAATAACGTACAACAATGTATGCCCCTTACGCTTGTATAGAATGGAATTAATTAATTCATAAGCTTTAACTTCCGCTTTTTCATGTTTACTTCTTTTTTTTCCCCGTTTCTTTAAAATGTCTTTTTTGCGTTGCAGTTTTTCGTCTGCGAATTGAAAAACTAAAATTTCCTGATCTATCGTTACCAAAGAGTAAATTCCGCTTATACCCTTGACAACATCTTGACTTTCACACGATTCTACTGAGGCGCGACTTAAAGCGTCCACATGTGCCATTTTCACTCCAGATTTATGTACTATCTCAAATGAGTATTCCGAGAGTAGATTGGACTATCTAACGATCTGAGGATTTTTAGACTTGTGCGTATTTAAATACATTAAAGCGCTACAATCGGTAACAACCATAAAACTAATATTGATAAGCCAAATTCTAAATCGCGTAATCGCCCAAATCACCGCCAGAAGTTCCAATTTACTCGAGTGGTAATTCTTTTCAGGCTCACTAGTCCTTCGACTAATCGCATAAATTAAATGAAGCTTTCCGTCCTCTCCTCTCTGAAAAAGCATAGCTGCTAAACCTAAGGCACTCGCATCTGTGTGAAGTTCGGTAATGAAGTCAGGTCGAAAGGGTTGAACAATCGACTCTTTCAACAATAGCAAAACAATAGTCTGAAAAGCGTTGTCTTCTTCAACAGTCCATTTAAAGGTCTGATCCTTTTTCAACAAATTATATTAAGGAGATACTATTTCCGCAAACTTATAGATAATTCAAGAATTGATGTCTTCTGCAGTAGCCTCTAATCGAGTCTCGGACACATTACTAAACTTTCCAGGACCGAGTCCTACTTGCCCCTTTGCAAAGACAACTGTACATCGAATGCTTTACGTTACAGCATATTTTGTTGCTATTGCTGTTTCTTTTTTAAATGATACTAAATCTTAATTATATACTTCTAAGTTTTATGAGTACTATTTAAAGTAGCCTTAAAAGTTTAAGTACAAATTGAAAAAATTTCCCTTTATTATAATCTTTAGTAAAGAATTCTATTTATTCATTCTATAAATATTTTGTGTACAGGAAAGATCAATATATGGATAGATTAGTGATCTTTTTAAGAATGATTACCGTATTTTTGGACTCTGTCTTATAATAAAAGTTATGTGTAAAGAATTTTTGGAATTGATAAAAAACCGCTGGCTTCCATTTTTCTCCGTGTATCAGTTATTTTCGGACAAATTCTAAGAGATTTCGGTTGCAATTTATCCATTTGATGCAATATTTTGAAATACTTCCACTTTAGGTCATCTTCTTCTGGGTTAATCTGTAATTAAACTTTTTATTAATAAGAGAGAAAAATATTTTTTTTTCATTTTTCCCTTTTTACGTTATATTTGTACATTATCTTACCTTTAATTTCCCAACATTTGTCAAACGATTCCGGATGCATTTCATAAGGTGAGGAGTATCCCAAAAAAATAAAACTTCACGATTTTCGTCCATAGGGTGTTGAAATGAATTCTTGAAATCTCTCATTTTTCCGCTACATCCCATTATCTCCCACATTTTTCTATTAGGAGCACCTCCATCAGATATTACTATCTTAGCCAATACATCACCGTAGGTAGGTCTACGTGACGCAAATACTGCAATCGGTTGCGAGTAGTCGTCATACAATGGTTGAAATATTAGTACTAGGCCATTTTTTAATTAATGTCCTTCGGGATATTATTCCAAAAATAAATTATTTTTAAAGAATTTTAAATACTTTAAGTTTTCGTAGTTTATAATTCGGTTGCGATCCCAAACTAAAAATTCATAATTTTTAATAATTACATTCTAATAGTTCGTTCCACTGGTAAGCTTAATATTTTTAAATCATGTATCATTCGATAAATTGCTGGTGATCGCATGTGCAGTAGAACGTAAAAAATAATCCATTCTTCGGAATATCTTCGACCTTTCGGATTTTTAGTTTTTGAAGCTTTCAAGATTTCTTGAATAGCTATTTTTTCATTTTTGGCAATATTCTCATGCTTATCAAACAATTTACGTAGAGAATTTTCAGTTACATGTCTCATTTTCAACTGACATTCTCGAACAATTTGTTTCTGTTGAGATAGCTTAAAGTGCTTGTATTTATCTGTGCGTTTGTTTGTGAATGTACGTGCTGTGTGACGCTAGAGGGCCTGAGTGTCCCCACCCATTTTAAATTCGATTGTCTCTGATTACGTGAACGTAACGTTAGTCTTGTATAACCTTCTGTAAGCCCAAGTGGCTCTTCTGAGTTAGGCGACGTCTTACTCATTAAATGTGCTCTACAATAATTCTGGATATTCAAGTTATTTCAACATCTTTTCTGAAACAATTCGAATAAGTTCCATGGTGGTCATTCGTTTTATCAGGTTATGGGTCCAGATACGAATCCAGTGCGAGAGTTTTGCTGAAAGGAAAGAAGACACGAGAGAAAAGACCGTTAAAAGTTCGGACACAAAAGTGAAGCCAGAGAGTCAAAGATGCCTGATGAATTCTCGGTGGGACCCCTGCTAAAAATACCAGATAGGATCCGATAGATACGGATAGGATTCGGAATTTCGTCGCATCTATCCGGATTTTTATATGGTTTTTGTGTCTGGCTTCAAATCTGATTCTATATGGAACTTTGTCGGTGTCGACAATTTTTTCTACCTGGTTTTTTATCCTATTTTATACGAAATAGTTTCGGTGTCATCTAAAGTTCTATACGGTTTTCATCGGTTTCTATCCGGATACTTATACGGCTTTTGTGTCAGACTTTTAATACGGTTCTATACGGAACTTTGTCGGGGTCGACAATTTGTTCTATCTGGTTTCTTATCCGGTTGTATACGAAATATTTTCGGTATCAAGTAAAGCCCTATATGGTTTTCATCAGATTCTATCCGAATACTTATAAGGTTTTTGTGCCCTATCTTTCTATACAGTTTTATACGGAACTTTGTCGGTGTCGACAATTTGTTGTGTCTATCTGCGGTTTTTTATCCGATTATATGTGAAATACTGAAATATATCCTAAACGAGTCTTTCTTATCTGGAGGTGACGTATTACACTGAGAAAGGAAAATACATTTTGATGATAATTAAGGGCATACGAGCAAGTTTTTAAACCCGGGTTTTTTTTTAGAATTTTAAAATTTTCAAAAAATTTTAGTCAACATCCGTCCGTGTTCACGTTCTTGACAGATAATAATTCAATTAATAATGCGGAAATAATTCAATTTTCTAATTCTGGTGTTCACTTAAGAGCCGGATAGCGACGGATAGAAAGGCGTTTTCGGTCTTTAATGCAAACCATCACCCAAATTATTTTCCGGTCAAATTTCAGATCAGACCGTATAAGAATTCGGTACGCAACTAATTCTATTTTCTAATTCGGGTTTCCGCTGAATAGCCGGATAGCGACAGATAAAAAGGCGTTTTCGGTCTTTGATGAAAACCATCACCCAAATTAATTTCCGACCAAATTCCGGACAAGGCCGTATAAAGTGCCATTTTGGCTTTATTAAATATATTTTTGTTTTGTTATTTCGAATACAATTTGGATAAAGTCGCTATGTTACCGCGAATGATACCAGATAGGTTGGTCTTTATCGGTTCCTATCTGGCATTTTTAGCAGGGACATGTGCCAAAGTTCGATGGTTCGAATTTTCTGGGGTGGAAGTTTCAGATGGAAGCAGAGTTACGAGCTACCGGAGTCTACGAAATAGTAGATGGAACAAGAGTGAAGCCTGAACCACCAAACGGGGAACCGGCAAAGGCATGGCTGAAAGACAACGCCAAGGCGATGTACCTTATTTTGAGAGCGATGGAGTACAGACAACTTGAAAGCTTGCTGGTCTGTACCACCAACAAGGAAATGTGGGACACGCTCACGTGGATTCATCAGCAGAATTCAGCAGCTAATAAACTAGTGCTGATGCAGAGATTCCACGAGTACAGGATGGACTCAACGGATACGGTTGTGCAACATGGCGAGACAACTTTTGGATCTAGGAGTAAACGTGTCGGATCTAACCGTCATGGCGAAAATGCTGGCGAGTCTCACGCCGAAATTAAGTACATTACGAACAGCCTGGGACAGCGTTAATCCTAATCGACAAATCCTGGAGAACCTGGAAGAACGACTAATTAAAGAGAAAAGTCGACTGGAAGTGGAAGGAGGTGAGATAGCAGCATTCACAGCAATGACAATGGATAGCTCGAGGGACAGAGAAGCAGAGAGGAAAGCCCGAGGAGAGAAGAGGATTCAGTACAGTAAGTGTTACGTCTGTCAAGAGAAGGGACACTATACGCGAATGTGTCCAAGACGCAAACAGGACAGAAAAGGCCATAGCGAGAATGACTCTCGCGGAAGTGCATTCATTGCAACAACTTCGAAAAATGCGGAAAACGCTGAGGTGTCGAGTCAGTGCAGTGAGTCAGTTCAAGAAGAAATGGCTCTAGCTAGACTAGACTGACTAGAGGGAAGTCTGGTATACCGACAGTGGTGCCTCTAGGCATATTACATTCCGACGTGAGTGGTTCACAGAGTTCAGACCAAATGAAGGCACAACGATATCGGTAGGTGACGATGGTGTGTGCGAGGTCGCTGGAGAGGGGACCATTCGCATCGACAAATTCGTGAACTGCGCGTGGATCGAGGCAAGGATCGAAAATGTACTTTATGTACCCGCCGTTCGAAGCAATTTATTATCGGTCGGTGTATGTACCTCAAGAGGTCTAGAGGTAAAATTTTCAGGTGATCGTGTGGACTTGACACATAGAGGCGAAATTGTGGCAACCTGTGTAAAGCAGTCGAACGAAATCTTTCGAATGCTTTTCCGCGTAAAAGGTCCACGAAGCGTGGGCGAAGCAAACGTCACAACGACGAGCTTAAAGACGTGTCACGAGCGTTTAGGGCATTTGAACAAACGTGCACTGTACAATCTTGTTAAGAAAGAGCTTGTGGTGGGAGTGAAATTAATTAACGAAAACGACTTCTTCTGAGACGCGTGTCAGCTAGGGAATGCTCACAAACTGCCTTTCAAAAAGGAATGGAGAGTAGTAGATACCAAGCCAGGTGATCTGATTCATAGTGACGTGTGCGGGCTGATGTCTGAGAATTTGAACGAATGGTCGCGAACAAATTTGAAAGGCCAATGAAGGAATTCCGTTCCGATAATAATCGAGAGTATGTCAATGAGAAAATGCACGAGTATCTATCGTTGCGTGGAATTAAATTTGAACCGAGTGCACCGTACACGTCAGAACAGAATGGAAAGTCTGAAAGAGACAATCGTACCATTGTTGACTGTGCGCGTAAGATGCTAAAGGTGAAGGACTTACCGACAGTTTTATGGGCAGAAGCGGTAAACACGGCAGTATATCTCCAGAATCGTGTGCTGTCATCTGACAGAAGAGGGAATAAAATACCTCACGAAATCTGAACAGGTGAAAAGCCCGATGTAAGACACAAGAGTGTTCGGATCTGAAGCTTTTGTGCTGCTAGTCGGCTGACTATGTCACTACGCATCAACTTAATTATCGGTAAAACAGGCCTCATTAATTTCATGCTTTGCTTCCTTTTTGTTCTAATGTGGCGTAAAAAATTCACTCATTTCATATAAAATACACTTATATCATCCAAGCTATTTTTTATAATTAATCAGGTTCACTTTGTTTAGAAACAAATAAGAATAACTCAAAAATAAAATACTTAGATTTTTATTCATGCTTGAAATTCCCGCCATGCCTGTTTTACCGTTAATTGAGTTGATACAAAGTGACAAATAAAGACCCTCGTGGCAATAAAATTATTTAAAAAAATCGCGAATGTAAATCGAGTGCAGATAATTCTAAAAAAGAGGATTTTCTAAGACACACGGAAAAAAAGGCATGGTTGAGCCAACCATATAAATTGATAAATATGACGCATCCATAGTAAATGGTTGCAGCAACCATAGAATAGTTGCAGCAACAGGACATAATGGTTGCTGCAACTATATCTATGCCTTTTTTTCCTTGCAGGTAGGTCTTCTGGCACTTATATTAAAAACATGTATTAAAAATCGTTTCCCCCCTTTTTTAAAAAAACGAAGCCAATACGCATACTCCTGTCACATTAGAGTTTTTTGAGACGCAAATAAATGCCATTTTGATTCGATTTGCTCCTAAAATACGGTCGAATGGAATTGATGTGCAAATGCACGTCAAATTTGCAATGTTGACACATAGTGCCTTGTAAGTCCATCGCCCTTAACCATTTTGACCCGATTCTTTTTGCGTTACTAGATACAACACTTCTTGGACTTAAGTTATTTATAAAACAAACCACTGGAAAACGATTATTTAAGAAAAAACTGTAAATATTTACACATTCTCCATGTGATTTTAAATTAATCGGCCCACTGCACAGCCAGCGCCACGGTGGCCAGTATTCAACATTCAGGACATTTTCAACTCAGAGTGCCAGGGGGCTGGTTCTCTATACGCAGGAAATTATACGCGTATCCCAACTTATAGCGAGTGACAGATATCGCCAAACCTCAATCTCCGTCGCGATTTTCCGTGGAACTTTTGCGTGGCCGAAGTCCCCTACCCGATTATTGGAACAGACTTTTTGGTTCACTATCATCTCGTACCATACCTTCATGAAGCGCGTTTGGTAGACACTACCACATGATCCAGCACTGTTGGTTTCGTCGAAAATGCACTCATTTTCGAGGTGAGCGCAACGAAGAAGACGCACCCATACGCAGAAATCCTTGCTGTTTTCTCTGAAATCACAAGAGTTTCTCAATCTCCAGATGCTATCGTAAGTGACACTCAGCATCATATCCTAACACAGGGTCCTCCTATCGCTGACCGAGTCCGTCGTCTTTCCCCTGAAAATTTGAAAGTTGCGAAAGCCCAATTTGCAGAGATGATGAAAGTTGGCATCTGCCGCCCGTCGAGCAGCCCTTGGGCAACGCCTATTCATATAATTCTGCAAAAAAATGGTGGATGGAGAATTTGCGGCCATTTTCGACGACTCTACTCCGTCACCATTCCCGATAAATACCCTGTTTCTCACCTCCATGACTTCTCCGTCAACCTGCATGGCAGATCCGTTTTCTCCAAACTCGACCTTGCCAAAGCATACCACCAGATACCCATCGTGCCCGAGGATATTCCAAAGTCAGCGATCATTACGCCTTTCGGAATTTTGGAGTATACCGTAATGACTTTCGCTACGAAACGCTGGCCAATCATTTCAAAGGTACACGGAAAGTAGAAAGGCACAGTAGACGCACCACCTACAATGCAGCAGTTGTACTATAGGCTCGGTACGACTGCTCTCCTGATTGTGGGACGGGAGACGCACCAAAGCTGACCAAAGTAAGGGATAAGTATAGTTGGTATAGCGCTTGCGCGGCGGTAGCATTTTGCTTGCGTCAAACTCAAAAGTATGCATAACTTTTGAATGTATTCAAATGCTCTGGATTCAATATCATTTTTCTTCTCCTCGCTTATTGAATCTTTGTACTTTAGTAATGCGTATTTATACTTATTTATTTATTTATACTTTAATCCGAAATTAACTTCATTCACAGGCAAATAAGCTTTATCATTATGAAGTGCTTCAACGATTTCTTCAAAATTCTTTGAAAAAAAAAACTAGTTTTGCTAATGCAGCCCTATCCGACTCACCGATCTTTTGTACAACAGCGGTTGTCGCTTATAATAAGATCCCACATAACCGAAGAACGCATCCGCTCGCCAACAGATAGCGCCACATCTGTCCACATCTTCTGAAAAGCATTGCGTCCTATGGGAAAAAATTCTAAAACTAATAAAATAACGATTTCTACTTAATATTATGGCTTTTGGTGTTAATAGTGAAATGCATAGTTTATTTTTCAGAATTTTTTTATACGTTAAATATGGCTCGCTTTAAAAAAAGTACTTTTAGGCTCCAATTATTATTATATATTTTTAAAATATCAATTACCTATTAAACAATTATTAATTAAATTAATCGAGGATGTTTTTATTTAATATTAATCAATGATTATCCCAAACTGATTAATTAATTTTTCACGCAGGACGATTGTGGCGCTATCGCGGATACCTGTAAGCGACAACTACATTTTTCATTAGTCAGATATGGTTGATTTAATGTATTTGCATCTGCTTTGTCAATTTCAATAAGTCCTAAGTAGTCTGCTATAGTTCTATTTGGACTAGTATTAAAGTATTTATTACAGAGACATAAGTACTTATTTTTAAAGCTCGTGGATTCGTCAATAATTAGGAAATACGGCATACTGCCGACATCATTAAATAATTCTTTTAAAGGGTTATATACACTTGTGTTGGTCGAAAAAATCGAAAAATTTTTTATTGCATTTTCTTAATATACATTCTTTTAAGATTATTTTCTCCAAATTTCATAGAGATCTGAGCACTGGAACCTAAGTTACAGCTATCAACAGCGCGCTACCTCCAAGTGCGCTAACTACAAATATTCTAAACTTTAAACGCGATTATCTCGGAATCTGATTTTTAAAAAAGGACCGTTGTGGTATCTACGATTTTTCAAAAACCATGACATCTATTAATTTAATTTTTTTCAGGCTACTTTATAACAATAGTATCTCATATTTGGACGAAGAAGTTCCTATTTGAAAGAAAATTTTTTTTGGGACTAAAAAAACTGAATTTTCAGACCCCTAAAGAATGATGTTTTCAGAAAATTCATCACCATTTTTGCAAAAATACTTATTTCGACAAATCCTTCATACAAGTAGAGTAAAATTATATAAACTAAAGAAAGCTCTTAGTTAAATTGAATGTAGGTGATGCATTTTCGACTTATCATGGACACCGCGAAGGGTATTTGAAAAAAGGTGTTTTGACTCAACGGACGTAGTTCCTACAAATGTCAATATTTTTCATTCAACTTTGAAATAAAATATCTTCAAACATGTATAAATAGATGCGTAGTGGTTTGTTATTAAGAAAATTTACCATCTTATCCAAAAAAATTCGTGAAAAATCCCTTTTTTCCTATAATAAGTGTTGTGACATGGTATATTTTATACTACGCACATTTTCACATTCTAACATTAAAATTAACTTATTTGCGATAAAACTCCTAGCACAGAGTGTTAGGTTGTTTGCATACAACCTGTCAGCTGATTGGAGCACATGAGCTCTCTAACAATCAGCTGACCATCAGCCAGCAATCCGGAACCTAGAAAACACATTCACTCGAGACTTTATATTTACTTTATATTCGTCACACTTTTCTATGTTTCATATTAACTCTGAGCCATAGGGGCTCAGAGTCATAGTAACACACACACACACACATTCAATTGTCGTTATTCCGCATCATAAAGGCCCGAAGAGGATCCTGGTCAAAGTGCATGGATGAGATTCCCGTGCACGCTAACGACCAGGAGAATGACAGTTCACAAATCAGCCGCTCATTCTGGGACCAACTGGTTGACTGAAACTTAACACCTGTAGCGCCATCTCTGGACCTAGAGCATCATGACCGCTGGGATCGACCGTCGACGAATTATTAAATTATCACTTAGGTTAAATTATTTCAGTTTCACAATAGTCTCGTGGCGCTGCCTGTTTCCGCGGACGCCAAGAGGCAGGAAGAGAGAGATTAGCTCATTCACTCTGTGCTCGTGGTCGTTTCGTGCAACACGTATTTTGAGTCGTGTTGAGTTTTCATTCGTTGGTGCTACATTACTTGTATTTGAGATTACCCTGGGTGTGGTGAGGAAACCACTCAGTTGAGATTGATTATTGTTGGATTCGGCTTGTTGCCAGTTATAATTGTATTTGGATTTTTGGTTATCTCTGAAATGCCGAACTTGACCAGGGGACAAATTCGTGGAAGGCGTGTGCTTTGCCACGCCATCATAAGCACAGGTAAAGACTTCTTTTCCCTCTCTTCCTTGTGATTATTTCATTTAATAAATCGTATCTCTTTTTGAGCATCGCTGTACATTGACGAGCAGTGGTTCGTCAATCTCTTCATTATTTTGCTCCAATCGTTATAATCGAATATTTCAGTGACGTAATAATTACTTCTTTTATTTAATAAATTTAATTTGTTAGTTCTTTGAAAATGCAGTGGTTCTCAGTGAATATTCCCTTTCCCTGCCCTCTCCGCGATACTGCGCTAGCCTAGGGTTTATATAACGTAGATTCAATTCGTTTTAATCTTACTTTTGCTTGTTTTGAGAAAAACAAGCTGGCGCTCAAATGACATATTCAAATTAAAAATCGTTTAAGTTAATAATTTGAAGATTTCACAATTATAATCTAAAATAAAGGTTATAGTGTATGAAAATTAATATTTTGTCAGAAAATATTCATTTTCTGGAACAGATCAAGTGCAGACATAGCAGACGAGTCCTTCTCAATCCTGTCAACCTTTCATACTCATCTTTTGGAGATTTAGAATACAAATGACAGCTTTGTTTCGAAATGAATCGCGAATTTCGTGTTGGAATTTTAAAGAAGATGAAATTCTAAATTCGACTGTTCGACGGTTTCTTTGAGTAGTGTCGGTGCTGTGCCTAAAAAAATATGGAATACTTGAGTGCGTCTGACACTTCGTGTCTCTATCTCGGGACTCGTCTGTTATGACTGCATTTGATCCGTTCCAGAAAATGAATATTTCCTGACAAAATATTCATTTTCTTATCGAAGCTGGAAAGGAATTTCATTTCTATAGCACCCAGGACTACTCAGGACCCAACATATTTGGTAAGTTGTTGCCACATATCCCATAATACCTTTTTCTAAAATATATATGCTCACGCAGGATCGTACTTAGAATCATTTTTGAAAATTTCTATTTTCACGGATTTCCAAGTCCGTTTATCCAACGCCCTTAGTATACACGCACGTAGCTTATTATGTAACATGGCTGTTACGTCATGCCCCCTCAGTGCCCACATGTTGGGTCGACACTGATCGGCCGTGGAGCCGATGGTCGGCGGAGTTGGCCGATGGGAGCCGACGCGAAGCAGCTGTTTGCTCGCTCCGATCTCACTTCTTGTCGTCACTTCGAAGTGTCGCCTACTCGCATGCTCACTCGAGCTTATATTTCTTTTCTGGTGTGCCATTCCGAGTTTTAAACCAATTCGTACTCGATATCTGTTCTGTGCAACCACGCAGCTGTTTCCCCGCGTGTTAGTGCACCCACCTAAAGACTAATTGAACTCTTAGTGCTCCAATTTGGGATTATAGTGGTCCCGCCCACTCACAGTGGTCGTAAAACCCAAAAAGCTGGCCAAAATTCGAAAAAAATTTTTTATTTTTGTGATTTTAACTGTTGCAGTCTGTAGAGAAGGATTCTCTGTGTTCGTTTCAGGTAGAAAAAGAATTTTAGTGCCTCATATTCACATTATATTTCAGTTAAAACTTAACTTATTCGGTGTCAAATTCACTTCGGTCTCAAAATTATACTATAATTAACCATGTAGCTATCTCTAAGTTCCGCTAGAGTGAACGACATTTTTAGAGTAAAGAAAAAGAAATCGAGGGCCCTTACCACAGGTATACAGCCCTGATCTATATCACTTTCATATTTCTTTGTTGTGCGCTAGAGTAAAGACGTGCCGCGGAATTACGCGAAAAAAATGCAATAAAAGTCGAGCAGTGATCTCTAAAAAACTCAAAATGAGCCGAAAGCGGGCGAATATCGATCTTCTGGAATCCCTGGAGAAAAAGCTGCGTTGCCTTCAAAACAAAATAACCAATATTAAAAAAAATAAAAGTATCTCGCCGGTACCTTCCGAGAACAATGAATCTTCCGTAAGTGACTTGGAACTGGAACTTAGTTCTCCTCGAGGTACACCACCTAGAGATCCGCTACAAGACAAATTAAGACTTTTTTTTAATGAGATTGCACGAGCGGTAATACATATTAAAGAGACTAAACACACTAAAAGAATATACATGTATGTACATATACTCACTCAGGTGTGCTTGCACCGAGCGGCAAGACACATTAATGAGTCACACATGTCCTTTAATGGGATAGCACAAGCGTCAATACATATTAAAGTAATAAATAAATGAATAGACGAACACACATATATATATATATAATATATATATATATATA
>UCOH01006802.1:0-16221 GCA_900474275.1 Synergus japonicus
GGATAAGAATTTCTCTTACAAGACTCAAAGGAGTTATTATAAATACATATCGACAGACTTTGGTATATTTTATAAATTACTTTTTAGATTTTTTATGTACTTTTTTGGTACATTTTTTGAAGTGGAAATATTATCTTCGTTCATAAAAATAATTGTATTTTCACGCAAGTGTGATAGGTTAGGTTTCAAATAGTTCTATTTCTCCGGTTCAACTTACAAATTTTATAACTCCACAATGCACTCTGCTGAAACACGAATGCGATGAAAATAACGCGTGAAGAAACGATAAATAACATAAAATACGAGCGTGGGCAGTGTACACTGTAACAACAAACGGACGTTATGATGCTTACGCAGCTATCGTGCAAGTTGCGACTCGTGCGTTGTGCGCATGAGCACGGATCTTCATGAGGGCGAAATGCGACTAATAAAGCTCGCACCATATGACCATGTTCCGCGCATTTCGTGCGAATGAAATGCGACTCATAACGCACGCATGTAAGTGGCCGTCATGCACTGCTGCCGAAGTGCAGGCGTTTTCACACGCATTGCATGACGATCACACAATGCGGGTGACGTGTGTCGCACGCATTGTTATCTGGGTATGTTATATTTATATTATAATATATTATTAATATTTATATTTCAATTACTTTAGTTTCAAATTAAGAAGAAAACTAATTTACTTATGGTTCTATCGACCATAAGGAAGATATTCTGATCAGAGCACTCGCGTTTCACACTATATTTTATTTAAACATCATATAAATTATTTATAGTTATTTAAAAATTATAATCATAGTATAAACTCTATACCTCGATATATCTTGCAATTAATAGAAAATTAATTTATTTAATGTTCTATTGATCTTAAAAATCCTTTTTTCAAAAAAGGGCTCAATATTTTCGTTATCAAAAAGTGCACGAAACCACCTATTTTATAGCGTGTGAAGCGAGCTCAAAGTTGCTGTTTCCAGAGGTTAGAATAGCGCGACTACAAAATTGTTCACCAGAGGTAGTACTGTCGCGAGTTTTGTTTACCTTCAATTGGAATTTTTTTCCTAGTCTTTTTCACTCCTCTGGAAACAGTAACTTACAGCTCGCTTAACACGCTCGAAAATACATGGTTTTCGTGCACGTATTGAAGAAAAATATTTTGATGATTAAAACACAAACTAATCATCATATTAAAAAATGGGTAAGAGAGAATTTGTAAATCTTTTAAAGGCCAATAATTATGTTCTTATAATTTTCTCTGTATCACGCGTTATTTGGTTCTAAATTAAAATTCTTTTTTTTTTAATTTTCAAAATGCTCTAACTTTTTGAATTTTCATACAAAATGTCTGGCCAACAAACTCGGCCTTCATTTTAAGACACTAAAAGAGTATACCAAAGGCCAATTCAATCGGTCAATGTCTTCGAATGTCATTCTGGACGAAAAATAAAAATCCACAGACACACACAAGCGCACACACACAGTCTGCAGACATTTGGTAAAATCACGTTTTTTTGAGTTCAGGGGGTCAAAAATGTGAAAATTTAACAAAAATAGAGGGGAAAAATTTTATACAAATATAATACATTCTCTGATGAGAATGTAAAAAGTGGAATCTATCTGGGACTGTCCGGAATTTGGTCAGGAGAATTTTTACTAAAAAAAGAGTGTCCTATAATATATTTTAATCAGTTCTATTCGGGATCTACTCGTGTTGCGTTAAAACAGGATCTATCCGAGACTATCCGAGATTTAGATCCAAAACTCTAGCTAAAAATTCCCATTAGAAATTATTAAACTTCATTTAGATACACTTTTTAGGCGGCAGGATTTATTAGCAGCAATTATTTAGTACACTGAAGTCCCATTTTGGGCAAACCCATTGCTGTCTTCTGAGAAATTGGGTTCGCTTCCAAATATAGATAAGGGGATGTGAAGAGTTGAGAGGAGAGGCTCTGTAAGCTTGGCTATGCTCGACAGTACCGTAGCGACAAAGTGGACAGTACTCTAAACAGATAATTTCGTAACCTTCTACAAAAATACAGTGTTCATGTTTCGCGAACCCTCAACTTGAATTAGGTGTTCTTGGTTAATGCGAACCAAGAACACTCTAATAAGGACACTTAACTCTGTTGGAGGGGATGAGTCAGAATTTGAATCAGGTGGTCGGCTATAGCTGCGCCACTTCACGCAGTTTGGTTTCGTTCTGCGCATCACAAACAATTTTTGTCTAATTGCTGTGTCTCTGTGTGAGGCATGCGATTTATATTAGGCGATAAATATTATGAAATGAGAATGGATGAAATGAGACCGATGATAACCCAATGGTTATCAATCTCGGCGTTTTGTGTTGCGATTTTCAGGTTCAGGTATCGTTCGAATCCTGGTTATGTAAGTCGTTGACCACAACTTTTCTTTTATTTCGCATTTGTTTACGAGCTATAATCATGCGATCACGTATCAATCTTTGTATTATGGTACCTGATGATTTAATGAGAATGATTTCATGTTAAATTCCAATACTTTTTTATAATTTATTCTCCCATTTTAACGATTGTGAAACTTCAATTTTTGATTTACTTTCGCTACAGTTTTTTTGACTACATTATTTGACGTCTTACAATACTTAACTTTAGCCTTGACCGCGAATAATTATATTTGGCTATTTGATACTATATTTATTTGTCAGCTAGATTTATAAAATATCGGATTCTCGAAGTCTCGTTGATTGTCTCAATTGCTAATTTTATTTTGTGCGTTGCTATTTCAAAATTTTATTAAATTATTATTATCGCTTATCTTGTGCTCGTTTCTTACTCGGCCCAATCTCTTTCCATTTTATTTCTTTGATTTAAACTTTTCTTGCTTTAATTTAATATTAATTTATGGATTCAATTTATTCTTTATCTATTTTTTTACTTTGCTCTTTTTTGGTTTGTCATAATATTGGAATTTATGTTTAATTCAAAAAATTTTATGGACATTTAAGCTATAATCAAAAAAAGAAACTTGTCGAAGAACGCATATGTAACGCCCTAGATTTTGTGGTTGTTACATGTGATTTGCAGAAAGAAATAAACTGCGTGAAATGACACAGCTATAATCGACCATCTGATATACATTTAGACTCAGTACTGCCTTACCCCCTAGACTGGAGTTAAGTGTCCTTATTAGAGTAATCTTGATGCGAACCCTTCAAAGGTGTTCCACTGAGAAAACAAATAAAAATGCGGTGTTCAGAATTACCGAACCTTATTTAAAGGAAGTGTTGCATTTTTCAATTTTTTCTATGTTCCACCACTCCGAAAAATCTCAAAAATTTTTGATGACTACTTGATATACATTGTGACGTGGTATATTTTATACTACGCACATTTTTCTATTCTAGCCTAACTTTAACTTATTAGCGATAAACTTCTAGCACAGAGTGTTAGGTTGTTTGCACACAACCTGTCAGTTGATTGGAGCTCATGAGCTCTCTAACAATCAGCTGACCATCAGACAGCAATCCGGAACCTGGAAAAACTCAATCACTCGAATTATAACTTACACTCGTCACACTTTTATGTTTCATATTAACTCTGAGCCATAGAGACTCAGAATCAGACACACACACTCACACTGACGTCCAATCCGCATCGCATAGGCATGAAGAGGATCCTGGTAAAGGTGCACGGATGTGATTCCCATGCACGATAACGACCAAGAAGAGGACAGCGTAATCAGCCGGTCGTCTGCAACTGGTTCACCTAGCGCGATCTCTGGGCCCGTCGAGTCAACCTAGATTATCAGTCGTCGGTTTCGTTACGTTGTTACCATTAGGAATTTAACATAACTTACAGTCTCGAGGCGCTGCCTGTTTCCGTATACGCCAAGAGACAGGAAGAGAGAGATTAATCGTTCACTCTGTTCTCGAAGTCTGTAGCGTTATTACGCATTCTTAACATTGGTGCCTTTTGGCCAGTTTTTGAATTGTTTCAGTGTATTGAAACACCTGGGTGTGGTGAAGAAACCACCCAGTTTTTATTTTGATTTACTGTGGATTCGGCCTATTGGAGCCTGAGAATTATTATTATAAATTGGATTTCTGAGAATTATGAACAGGGTTCGTAATTTCGGATAATTTAGTCAAATCGTTATTTTTTATCTTGATTCGATTGTGACGCAATAACTACCTTTTTTTATATAATAAACTTAAGTTTGGTTTTGTGGTAAATTCGTGATTCTCAGTGAAATTTTCCATCCCCGCCCTCTCCGCGGTACTGTGGTAGTGTAGGGTTATGTAACTTCAGTTCAAACTAAAATTAAATATGCTTTTGCTCATTTTGAGTAAAATGAGCTGGCGCTCAACTTATTACATTACATTACTTAATTAAAATTAATAAAATTGATTCATTCAAATTATAAATGAAATAAAGGTTATAACATGCAAGGCTCACCGTGCTTAGTCTATGACTCCTGATCAGCATAATGACACTCACACGATCTACATTTATCTCCCCTATATTTGGCACTCTACTGAGTTTAACGGAATCAACTGCCAACATTGAACGAAAAGTTCAATAACACGCATGAGAAAAAACTTTCTCCTAAAGCCGCATTCCTGGACATAGTTAAGGTTGTTGCGAATCAGGTTTTCACCCTGTATGAAGAAGCATACAGGAACAGAAAACAATCTTTGATACACTGAAAAAACTAGTTGGTTGAGCCATCTACTTAGTTTGTAGTATATGACGTAGCTATTTTATTGTTTGGGACAACCACTTTTCTTGTTGGTCTCACTATTCAGTTTGTTAGGGTAACAACTCTATTGATACCTCAACAATCCGAATAGTACCACTAATCAGCCCTGGATTTACAATAGGTGCGCGTGATGCGCACGCACAGGGCAGCAAATTTTGTGGGGCGGCAAAATTTTAAGCAAAATTAATTTTTTTTCTTTTTTTTTCGAAGTGCGTGAGTAAGGTGTGATAGAGTAGATGACATGTATGCCTTTCCTTGTAAACATGTCAACCCAACCGTGGTTTCTCTAAGATTCCAATAATCCAATGGAAAACAGGGTTAGGTTACCATGTTTAGAAGGGAAGGCATACCTAAATAACATGTACTATATGTAATTATTCTCTTATAATTAAACAACAAAGAAATTTAAAACACAGGCTTTATGTTTATTTCTGCTGTGAATTGTATATTTGAAGATTTTTTTTAACATGTCATGAAGGTTTAAGATAAAAGAGCGGCATTTTTCATAGCGCACAGAACACTAACAAGAAAAGTGGTTGTCCCAATCAATAAAATAGCAACGTCATGTACTACAAACTAAGTAGTTAGCCCAACTAACTCGTTTTTTCAGTGTCGAATTGTTTCTTTTCATAAAGAAGACAAGAACTTCCTTAAGTCATACCATAACAAATATAGGAAAAGCAGTAGCGGTTTAAAAGGGGCCGTTAAAATTAAAAGGGCCTAACGACTCAGCTAATCCGGAGGGAAGTATCTGCTACTGTCCTGATAAGTCAGAGAAAGTTCCGGCAATTAAGAAATTCTTTCTCTTAGAGCAAAGGACCTCGCGATGGATGGTTATAAGCCAAGGCGATAAGAAAGTAACTGCAGTCCTGAGAAAAAGGGAGTCTAGAAAGTTCGCGTTGCTGCAACCAAAATCGGCAGATTTTGGTCCACCACACCTGAAATACAGATAGAAAGTGTGACTGCTTAATACTGTTCTAGTAAGTGATAGATATGGCTTGAGCTTCAGACAGACAGTTGGCATAGCTTCAGCGGTTCTTACAGATTTTTGTGATATCAATAGCACAGATAAATCTCACATTTGTGA
This sequence comes from Synergus japonicus, assembly GCA_900474275.1. NCBI lineage: Eukaryota > Metazoa > Arthropoda > Insecta > Hymenoptera > Cynipidae > Synergus > Synergus japonicus. Next base: position 5,828 of record UCOH01006802.1, read on the forward strand.
TGGACTAATCCAACATTCAAAGAGTGAAAACAATAGTTCGTGATAATCATGTGTCCCCTGCTGATTTCATTACCAAAAACCCACTTCGCGGTATTTACTTTGACGGCCGTAAGGATAAAACTAGTGTACAAGTTAAAGGAGGGGTAAAATATTATCGGTGCATTCATACGGAGCAACACATTTCATTTGTGCAAGAGCCAGACTCGTGTTGTTTTGGCCCCATTACTCCAGTATCGGGCACAGCAATTGACATTTCAAAATGCATCCTCAAATTTTTAGATGAAAATGATCCCAGACAATTTCTTGTTAGTGTTGGTTGCGATGGAACTAATTTAAACACCTCATACAAGGATGGTGTAATTCGTTTGTTGGAGAAGGAAGTAAAAACATCCATTACAATGGATTCTTTGTCACCTTTCCATTTCAATGAGTTGACTCTTTGGCACCTTATGCAGTCTCTTGATTGTACCACCAGTGGTCGTAACACTTTTTGTGGTACAATAGGCAAACAGCTAGTGAAATGTGAAAGCTTCCCTTTATGCAGCTTCAAAATATTGGATGTGGATTTACCGGATATAGATGTTGCAGAGCTGAGTAAGGATCAGAAGTGCTTGTATGCCATATCCATGGCCATTCAATCAGGTATGTGTTCTGAGGACCTAGCAAGCCAAGACCTCGGTCCTTTTGCATACTCAACGTGGCTAACCGCAGCCAACAGGATACACTGCCTTTACGTAGCAAGAACTAGGCCATCTGCTAATCTGAAAACCCATATCCTGCGAATTTCAATGATGCAGAGATCATGAAAACCCTTCTCCAAAATGCAGATGGTTTGTGCAAATTGTTGAAAGAGAACGATTATGCTGTACTTGATCGCGGCTTCCGGGACGTGAAAGCTGACTTAGAATTCAAAATAATCAACGTTCTAATGCCTGCTTTGAAAGGGAAACGAAAACAACTAACTGCTAAAGAATCAAATGAGTCCCGTTATGTGACGAAAATTCGTTGGGCAGTTGAAGCTGTTCACGGAATGTTGAAGCAAAAATATAAACTTTTAGACCACAAACTGGACAACAAGATGCTTCCAAAAGTTGGAGCTCTCTTTCGAATTGCGTCATTCCTTCATAACCAATTTGGAAAGAGATTAAAATCTGATACAGAATTTGTAACTGAGATCTTGGATAGAATGAAAGTCAGGAAATATCTTGAAAACACTTTGGCTACTGAAGTAGAAGACAAAGGCTGGCTTCATAAGAAAGTTATTTTACAAAACATAACATGCAATGACATTTTAGATTTTCCTGAACTGACCGAGAAAGAATTATACATATTTTTTAACGGATCATATCAGCTATCGCAGGCCGTATCATACTTGGCCGAAATGATTGACAAAGATGGACAAGTAAACATGCAATACGTGAAAGATCAACTGAATGTATTAAGAGTGCAAGTTCAATCACAGCATATTTCTAAAAAAAAACTATATAAATGTTTCATTAAATATAAGCCCAATAGTGTTGGAATGTCTGGTTTATTGGAATACGTGTGTTTTCTTTAATAGGACCGGGGTTAATACATAATAAGAGTGAACACAAAATTTCTGATATTAATATATTTTGAAGATTTCTCATACAACGTTAATCAGTTACCGCTCGAACTGAACATTAGGAAGATCTCGGTGAGACTACCCGGGCTCCCACACCTCGGTTCACAGGTAACCTAGCAAAAAGACTAAACACCTAATATCTTTACAATGTTTTCCAGACCACACTGGTCTTCAAACTGTCGCTGATCGATCACAATAGTGCTGTAAAAATTATATGACGGTTTATCCCACCCGCCCGTTGATTAGCATCGTACCGGTACGTACTTACTCTAATGGCATCCTTGACCCTACCATAAAAGAACTTAAAAGATGCTGTCAATGGCTAAACATCGGCAGATATGCATTTTATTATCATCTTCGACAAATAGTCTCAGACACGTACGGAATATAAAATTTCCTCGCTAAAAGTAATACTTTCTCCTAATCTAACAACGTGTGTGGTTGCGCTAACGGAAATAGGACTGTTGGTTGCTGTTCACATATTGCTGAATTATATACTATCTATCCCATGCAAGGTACATTTCAAAAATTCTAAAACCAGCTGCAATTCTCAGCGGAATGTTCACTAAGAATAATATTATTCCTGTAATTGAAGAGAATAGCGACGAAGATTAAGAGTGGACTCATCAATACAGTAAATCAGGAACCTGATACGTGAGAGGCGAGAGGACTCAAAATAAAACAGCACCCCAAATTGTGAGAGGGAAGGAACTCACAATAAAATATTATCCCTTTAAGTCAGTGTAGACACACATGCATACAACGGGTGGTACCCTTAACGCTGTACGCTGAAGATTTTTAATTTTTTTCACCCTGTTCTACCACTTCAATTAATTTCTAACCTGGGGCACATTTTTCAGAACATTTTGAAGTATGTTTAGGCACAAAATGGTGAGTGTGCCGCAAAAGCTTCCTATTTAAAAAAAAAAAAAATTTTGAAAATTTTTTTTGACACCTTTTTTTTGAAAAAAAATATCCATAATTTTTCTAAAATATCCCCCTATCGAAACCCATAACATATATTTTTTTCATAAAAATTCGTCCAGCCGTTCTCAAGAAAAAAATATTTTTCAATTTTTCTTTCCACCCCCATAACTCCCCCAAAAAATTGTATTCAGATCTAAATTTTTGGGAAAGTTAATAGTCCATCAGTACAAACTCACAGTAAAAATCCCGGACAAATTCGGCCGGGGGCAGCACACACATGCTTATCCTGCTATGCCCTTTCAAAATTTCAAGGATGCTGTAGGGCTGTCATTTGGCAGGGTTTTACAACTTTTCGTACCTGCAATCATCCAAAACATAACTGGATTTTCGATACACTTTAATACACAACGCAACTATTTCCGACGGCTATTGTGAATTATTTTCTCTTTGTACGAGAATACGGGTATTTTGGTAAACAGATTCGCCTACAATATTGTACTGAACATGAAACCTTACCGATTAATGTACATGTATTTATCTGTCTATTCAATTGAAACTGAGTTAATGAATCTTCTAAATGAATTACATAAATCTTTAATATAAAGTAAATTGAAAAGAAATTATGATAAAACATAATTATAATTTGCTATTTTTCAAACAGTGTGTAATTATCCTGGATCAACTCAACTCTGATGGAGATAACCAAGTGACGAATTTGGTCGCTGAATTTGGAAATGATCGAGCAGTTTTTTTGGCATGTGACGTTACGAAGGAGACCGAATTTGAGGGTAATCGTTATTTTCTTTTCACTTTGCCTTTTGTATGCAGTATCACTATTTTATAGGCTTCATAAGGATTTCTGGACGATATATTTATTTTTTCTCATTTAGCGGCACTCTGGGGGCGAAATGAAAAAATGTTGTTCAAAATAACTTAAAGACCGCAATTCTTCATTAATTTTTATTTTTAATTCTCTGTGAAAATTTTTCTCAGTGGAATCAGATCCCAGGTTTGATGCAAAAGGGTCGGTGGAAGAAAAAAAAATTGATCACATGTCAAGTTATATGTTATATCTTCACAAGTATTAGCAATAAATTACCAGTATGATGGAATATGTTGCTTTTTAAGTATATTTATGCATCGAAATCGCTCGTTTCGAGCAATGAGGTGAAATGTTATCACGAAAATGTGGTAACCAAAATGCTTTGTTAAATTTATAAACAATTATCATAAACAAATGCATAATTTCAATAATTTTAGGCAGAAACGAATCGAATTTCCTTTCGTTTGTCTTCAAATCTCATTGTCTATGATGCATATTGATGTTTTTTGTCATCGGATATCATTTTTAACAAATGATATCAAAAAATTATTATAACAAAAATTATTATAAGTAAATGTACTTGTGAAACAAAATTTTTTTGTTGGCTCCACCAAATTTAAGTTTGTATATATACACTCAGAAAAAAAATACTTTGAGACTAAGAGTATGATTGTCTGAGCACAAATCGTCTGAAATTGAGACGATTCTTTCTTAGATTCAGACTAAATCGTCTTAATCTCAGATGAGCATAGTCTTGTATCAAAACGATGAAAATTCTGAATTTCAGACGATTATACTCTAAAATTCAGACAAAATACTCTTGCCTCAAGAGTATTTGCATATGGCGTTGCTGTCAAAACAGAACCTCACTTTCTATCTGTTGCATACTCTTGACCTAAGAGTATTTTACTCATGAGTTAAGAGTATTTACTCTAAAACTAAGAGTTCGTCGTCTCAATTTCAGACAATGTCCACTTCAGAGTATTTATAGTCTTAATATAAAAGTATTTACTCTGAGCCCAAATTTCAGAGTAAAATACTCTTAGTCTAAGAGTATTTAGTCTGTGAATGTACGGAGAGAATTATTGTGACAAATGTTGCCAAACTTTCTGTCAGTGCACGATATGTGACCAAATCGGTAAAATTTGCTTACTTTTTTGGAGATTTTGCCAATATCTTTTTATAAATTTTTGCCAAAAAGTTTGGTAATTGATTTAGAAATCTAATGTCAAACATTTACAAAATTGTATGACATAACAAGCGAGAAAAATTAGCGCGTTTTACCAGACTGTTTAGCAATAGTCGACATTCTCGAATTGACCGAGAGAAGTGAGCTGAGCTCATCATTTTACCACAGAAGTTTGATAAAGTTTCTCTGTACAAAATTGATATAATTCCTTTCGAAGAAGGTATTTGTTTTCATATGGGAGTGGTAGGTCTTGAACATAGCAAGCAAAGAGAGAATTTTTTCGAAGTGTCAGTGCCGGTGCCAGTTACAGTTTACATATTTTCCAATACATCAGGATTCATTCTGAAATCATTACTCGAATCGGTAAGTCTTATTTAGGATTCTATATATTAATATTTTAAAGAATTTTAATATTCAAAATGCATTGCTTTGAAAAAAGTTTAAAACACCTGATGTTATCTGAACGTTATGCTCCGTACAATGATTTCTAATAATGGTCAATCATGGATTATATTTTAGAAATTTAAAGGTATTTTTAACCCTCCCTGTATCATTTCATGACATTTGTCACCAAATTCTATTAAGAAAATAGTTGTGAAGAAATTACTTTTGAATTTGTATACTTTTGAATATTTATATTGAAATTAAATTTGAATGTTTTATGAGAATTACTCCTACACTAATCTTGACAATTGGCACCCAAATCGTTCAAACAGTAATGAAAATACTTTTGTTGAAAAAATACAATTTCCTTCCACATCTCAGCAACAGGTCATTAATTCATTTTAATTTACCAATGGCGAGTAGACCTAAATGTATAATATAAAACAATTTTTTTTAATTTCAGCATTTGCCAACACCTTCACAAAAAGCACCTCAAGCATCTCAGTTCCATTGGTTCCAGCAAACACCTTGGTCCCAATAAACACTTTGGAGTCAGCAATCAACTTCCGATATTGAATTTCATATAGTAGAATGTATTTTTTACAAAAATGAGGAAGGCTATCAAGTGGTTGCAAAATGTGTTGAAAATTGTTTTTACGACGAACATTATCATGCGTTTAAGATTTTCGACGAATAAAGATATTATTGGAAATTATTGGGATTACAGGATATTTCTTGTTCAAAGATAACAATGTTTAATAAATTAGGCGATGGATGTAATTATATCAATAAGAACTGGATTTGATTATGTAAAATATGTAGATTTTTTTCTTGTTTATATTTTAAAATAAATTTTTGTATTATGTAACTGCATATATTTTTTTATAAAATTTATTTGAATGTTCCAGTCCAAACGACAGTTATACTTTATTTTAAAATCTAAGGTCGCGAATTCTTCGAAAATCATTAAATTAATTCGATCGATTGACTAAAAATTTATACATAAAATCTTAACTTGTAATAATTTTTATTTAAAGTATTTTTTCTTAAAATTTTTTTCTTTATTAAAATAAATATTTTTATCCAACACCCGCGAGGGAAATGCGACTTTGGAGACTCGTCTCGAGAGGGAAAAGTTGTCGATTTCTCAAATGATGACGTCAGAGTGGTCGTACGAAGTGAGTCATCATCTGAGAAATCAATAACTTCCCCCTCTCTCGACGATCTCCTAAGTCGCATGTCACTCGCGGCAAACTTCACACTCGTGGAATCGCCAACTTCGTCCACTCGTTGCACAATCTACTATTCTTTTACAATACATGTTTAATAGCAATAATATTTTTAAAATTATATTTTCAAACTATTTTTCAACGATAAAAAATACATATAATTGCACTACTGCAATTCTAAATAAGTAAATAATTTAATTCCACAATAAATAAATAATTAAATAACGTTAAAATTCAAAAAGAAAGTCATTTTTGATAAATAAAATTTTTAAAAGGTTACGAAAATTTTTTCCAAACTCAGGGCTACGTTAATTTTTGATCTAGTACAGTTTCTTTCTCATAAGTGGTGATATTTTTACTCGATTAGTCAGTGCCGGATCTAGTCTTCGATCAGGGTAGAGCGAGATTGCTTTCGGCGCCCTTAGACATGGGTGTAGCCAGTGGAGGCAGCTGACCCCCCACCTCTTGCTCGATCACTGAGAACCAAAAGTCATTTTCTTAAAACTGTAACGATCTATTTTTCTCCTACTATTCGTGTTACCGACAGGGCCACATTTACCTAAAATGCTGCCTTGTGCGCTGTGAAAAATGCCGCCCTTTTATCTTAAACCTTCATGACATGTTAAAAAAAATTTTCAAATATACAATTCACAGCAGAAATAAACATAAAGCCTGTGTTTTAAATTTCTTTGTTGTTTAATTATAAGAGAATAATTACATATAGTACATGTTATTTAGGTATGCCTTCCCTTCTAAACATGGTAACCTAACCCTGTTTTCCATTGGATTATTGGAATCTTAGAGAAACCACGGTTGGGTTGACATGTTTACAAGGAAAGGCATACATGTCATCTACTCTATCACACCTTACTCACGCACTGCGAAAAAAAAGAAAAAAAATTAATTTTGCTTAAAATTTTGCCGCCCCACGAAATTTGCCGCCCTGTGCGTGCGCATCACGCACACCTATTGTAAATCGAGGGCTGCTCACTGGACGTTTCAGTCTACCAGGGTTAGATATTTTTAGGACGAATAAATAGATCCAAAATTTAGTTAACAAAATATAAAGAATGCGTTTATTAAACCTGTAATTAACATATGGGGGATTTCATATCAAGTGAATACACTTTTGAATCCGATATCGTCCGATCGGGCTCAAACTTGCACAAAGTTTAGTCCTATTGATTAGTAGTTACCACACCAAATTTGAAAGAGATCGGTCAAAAATTTGCCGAGTTGGAGGGGATGGAATTTTGACATTTTTGTCAAACAGCCGCTGTTTCTGATCCATGTAATTAATAACCTATGGCATTTAGAAAATTTTGTCCAACACGTTTTCGAAAGGTTTTTCTTGTCTTTAAAATAAAAAAATATAAATATTTTTTAATCTAAAATTTGACCGATTTTTTTGAAAATCAAAAATATTTTCGACTGTATCTCAAAAAGGGACGTTTTTTTTATCTCAAAAGAAAGCTCAAGTCTTTTTCTTTAAGGGGTTATTCTACTTTATACGCTAAAAAAAGAGCTATTTTTCAACATTTTTTTTAGTATGTCATGAAAGATATGAATATAAATATTTTTAGGTATGATAAAACATGTCTTAAAATACGTAAATAAAATTTTTTTAATTTATTTTATTTCATTGTTATTGTCTTAAACGCGTTTTACTCAAAACAGCGTTTTTAAAAGGGTACCAAGGATTTTATGAGAACTATTCGACCGATCCTTATAAAATTGAAACCACACATACTACACATATTGAACTAGGTCTGTACCCTCTAATATATTAAAATATAACATTTTTACTACTTGTTTACATAAAAAAACACTGAAAAAAAAATTTTCTTTTTTACGATTTTTGTCCCCCATTTTGTTATTTTTTCATAAATATTAATTATTAGAGCTTACAGACCTAGTATTTGTCATACTGAATCTAATTCATTTTGATTTTTTGAAGCTAGCCATTACTGAGATTTTCCAGGTACAGTGCCCTGCATTAATGCCTTCCCTTGTAAACCTGTCAACCCAAACCTTGTTTCCATTAGAATCATATGGAAACCAGGGTTACGTTGTCATGTATACAAAGGAAGGCATTAATGCAGGGCACTGTACCGTTTACCCTTTTGATTTTGAGAAGCCTACGCACGGCCATTATTTTTAATATAAACATGGAATAAAGGTAATAAAAATAATTTTTGTGACGTAATTTAAGACATATTCTATCATACCTAAAAATATTTATTTCCATATCTTTCATGATATACTCAAAAAAAATGTTCAAGAATAGTTCTTCTTTTAGCGTATAAAGTAGAATAACCCCTTAAGAACTGTGAGGTCCAAAAGTGGGATGAGACGTGTTTATCTATCAAAATTAACGTCGAGTATCTCGAAACACCAATGACGCTAGCTTTCGAATGTTGTTAGGTGGAGTCCATGTCAAGTGATCACATAACTTTTCGTACTTGAATGGGATTTGCGTGTAATTGAGTACAATCAGTCCTTTAGTATTCTAGAAAAACCACAATAAATATTTTTGAAAAATTCCAAAACTTGGCGAGGATATGGGACTTTGAAATTTTTTGGACCTTTTGTCTGGAAACATCATATCTTTGGTTCTAATTAACCGATTTAGCTTTTTAAGGTATTAACTTTTTTTAAATAAAATGTACTTTCATATAAAAAGACATTCAAAGCGAAAAATAAATTTCTTTCACTTTTTTTGTAAACAAAAAACCAAAATCGCTTTTTTGAAAAAAAGCAATTTTTTATTTCTTTTATTTTGTTGACAAATAAAGGTCTACATGTACTTTACAAGCTCTGTAAATTTCATCGTGGGCAAGTTTATGAGAAAAAAATTAAAATGCAACGTCCCTTTTTGAGATACAGTCAAAAATATTTTTGATTTTCAAAAAAATTGATCAAATTTTGGATTAAAAAATATTTATATTTTTTTATTTTTAAGACAAGAAAAATCTGTAACGGTTGTTATTTTGTATGGAGGGGATAAAGCCTCCCTTTCTGCCCTACCGGACGCTTCAGTCGATCCAGGGTTGATTTTAAGGGTAGAATAAATAACAACAAAGATTTTTAATTAACAAAATAGTAGTACAAAATATATTCTTCCTATAAGTTACAATTCTAATTATGAGCTAAGTGTGAGCGTGATAGTGTACTTTGTTTATAGTGTGTGTGTGTGTGTGTGTAAGTCTGTGAGTGTGTGTGTGAAATCGCGGTGACAAGTTTATGGTGTGAATGTGTAAACGGATGAACGGTTGTATTTGAGAGGTACGTGAAATACGTTGATATCGAGAGCTATTCGTAAGTTGAGAGAGTGCGTTGTTATTGAGAGAGAGAAGCGTGTGAGCGAGCGAGTGTGTACGGTGTTACGTCGGTACCTGCGAAATATTAAGCGGTATAAGCGATGATTGCGCATGCGTATAGTAAGCGGTAGACGAGGCGAGCGTCTCCTCCTGAGCCCGTCTCTCTCTCTTTAGGCGGTATACGGTACGGAGTGAGAGAGAGGGGTGAGGGAGGTTTAGTTCTCGTCTATTTAGACGGTTGCAGGTGCAAAACGGGTTTTCGCGGTTTGTCGGCTGTCGGTCGGTCAGGTAACAACCCCAGGTTAGTTCAGTATTCATGGCTATGGTTGCGCCCTCTAGTCATGAATACTTTAGCCAGGTGTACGGCTGTAGTTGCACCTTCCAGTCGCACACCTGGTGAACTTTACCTGAAGAAGATGTCTAGGTCGAGTCGTTCCCGTTCGCTCTGCTACGGTTGCGCCCACTAGCAGAGAGAATAGTCAGTTCCCCGAGTGTAGGCTTTGCTACTCCCCGATGAACTGAGTCAAAAAGTATCGGCGCACCTCTTTTATATGCTTTGGAATTGCGTAACTTGCGGTCGGTGAGTTGGTGGGGATAGTTAGCTGAAGACTTCTCGCCTCGAGTCGAATGGCAGGGAGTGGTACGTGCAGAGCTCTTAGTCGGCCGTTTTGTATAGAGAACGGTGATGGGCTTTAAGCGGAGAATATGACCGAGAATCTTACCGGAAATATGACCGGGAGTATAAGAGCTCTGCATGTATGTGATGGGCGACAATATCGTCCGTCACAAACACTGATATATATAATACACTGGATACACGACTGAATGTTGAGAGCGTGAGGCAACTTGAAAAGTCGAGGCGCCATGTTTTAGAGGGATTTTTAGTGAAATATGGCGGGAGATTCAAATGTATTAT
>UCOH01006803.1:0-27740 GCA_900474275.1 Synergus japonicus
CGTCCCGACTCGGCATAATACACGCATAGAAGATCAGTCGTGCGCTTAAAGTTTAGCGTGCACAGTTTTTTACCTATTGATTTATTTGAAAAAAGCCTTTGCAGAAAACTTCTTTGTACATTTTTGAACAACTTCTCCGCAGGAAGTTTTTAATTGCTCAAACTTTCCTCGATAAACGAAACGCTCAAACGTTTTGTGGAACGAATTATGAAATAGCCGAGAAAATAATTTTTTATATTGTTATGAATAAAGTTGAAAATTTTTATCGCTAACCGTCATAACAACAACACTATAAGGAATGCTTCCTACAAATTTTATGAATAAATTCCGAAAACTGTGGATTTGAACACGAGTTGAAGACAAAAATCGGATTAAAAATTGACTTTCAAAAAAAAGAGTTTTTTGCAATTTTTGAAAAATCTAAAAAAGTTATGATCTTTTTGCAAAGGAAAAAAAGATGAGGAATATAATTATCTACAATAATCTATGTTTTAAAATTCAAAATTTCGTATTTCGATTTTTAGTCGTCAGGGGCCAACGCCACCGGGCTAGAAAAATCTATGTCTTGTTCTTGCATGGGGACACTCAATTATTGCCCTTCCCTTTGCAAATAAAACTTTACATCAATATATGGAGATCCAGATCACTGATCTTTTTAGGGATGATTATACCGTACTTTTTGACTCTAATAAAATTTCTGTGTAAATAATTTGTGCAATTGTCACAAATTATTCCATGAATTTCATTTTTTCCGTGACAACGGTTACTAATAAAAATACGCAACGTTTTCCTTCCATTTTTGGTGGTTTTTAAAGTAGATACATACATACATACATACATACATACATACATACATACATACATACTTTTACGTATAAAACTTTGATGATATGAGCAGTAATGATAGACGTTTTTTCTTCAACTTCATCACCGAGAAAATTAATCATAATAGTTAAACTATGTATGTAGCAATATGCCTATTGTCGTAACCGTTATAAAGTTTTCGAGTATATAATGTTACTTTATTCTGATTTAAGATTATTTAATCTAAATTTTACTTTGAAATAAATTATTAGGCACTAAAATGATGATCTTTACCGAGTTTTATAACACATCTACCAATAGTTTTACCAAGATCTTTTACCTTTTAAAAATAAAAGTGTGCCCTGTATTTGGAGGATCATCCGTATAAAGTCCGGAATAATTAATAAAATTTGAAATTGGTTTTGAGGGAATTTCAATCCGAAACTTTCGCCAGAGAAGCAGTTCACAAAACTGAATGCATCATATCTATACGTATATATGTTCCCGTTTTCTCATGCAACGTCACAGTTACTTGCCGATATAAGGAGATCATAATTCACTCCGTTGTTACGGAGTTGTCGAGATAATTTCTGACCGAGATATGTAAATGTACCTTTGTACTTGCGAAATATTTCTCGCAGAGTGCAGAGGATTAAGGCTTTAACGATCACCACGATTGGGACGAGAAGAAACGATGAGTGGGTGGTAAAAATTATCTTGGCAGTTTTAAAATTCAAGGTTGAAAGTTGGATTTGGATAAATATAAAGAGAAACATGAGATAGAACATGTTTTAAGTACGCAATATATGAATAATAATAAGTTTCAAGTTCGCATTGTGTGTGAAAAACACATAAAGCCTGATAATAAAGAATTTTCCTCAGCTTTGCCCGAATATTTTTCTGTGACAATTCTCTGAAATCTTACTACTCGTACCTTAAAATAAATAAGCATTCTGTTTCTGAGATTCTTTCGAGGTGTTTTGACGACATAGACTAGACACTAAACTAATTTACATTGAAAACAAATTCAGCATCGGAATAAATATAAGTTAATGTAAGAAAGATATCAGCAACATTTACTGACATTCAAAAAATGTTGTATCTATTCTAATTTAGAAGTAGGGTAGGTTGCCCGGTTGTGGGCATCATCCGGTTGTGGGCACCCTAGCATAACTTTCTACATTGAGCAGAAACAGTTAATCTGAAGATTGACCTTGGTGCGCTATGTTTACACGATGATTTTGCGCTGACACCGAAGTAAAGAAACGCATTCGCCTAGTAGCTACAAGCGATTAAAAGTTTTGATCCGCGAAAATCGACAGTGATGTAGTTTCTCCTTGTGTTTGAAGTGCGACAAATCGAAGAGAATGAAGTCAAGAAAAGTAAGTATCAGATATTTATAAAGAGAATTTAATGTATTTTGTGATATCATATCGGTTTCATGAAAATGTTCGCACTAAAAAATTTTCTGGTAATTTTTTGAGAGCTCTGCATTTTCCAGTAGTGGGAACCAAAATTTTATCATATGTGGGTACCTTGCTTTTTTCATTTAGCGCGTGTGTGTGTCCGAAAAACTGTCAAAAATTATTATTAGTGTTAACATAACTTCTCCTGACGGGGTCCAAAGGTTAAAAAAAATTAATAAAAAAAAAATGGAATGCAACACGTGCCATCGGCCAGTGCATTTGTGATGCGCTGACATGCATGTCGGTTATTACACCTGCATACACTGCGATTCCGACGACGAATAATTTTTATTTTCGTTCTTATATTTATTTTTGCTGCTAGAAAGGATTTTTGGTTATTTTTGATTAATCTTTGTGTCACTATAGGTTTGAAAATTAATAAATTTCCTTTTTTCCTCCATTTCGTGGCGCTTGATTTGATATTTTTCAATACTGAGAAGACTTTTCAGGGGTGCCCACAACCGGTTAAAAAAAATTTTTCGGTCGAAATCGAGTACTCTATAAAAAGTTGAATATTTTTTTTCCAACAAAAACGAATCAATCCTATCACTAGTAGTTAGCTAAGGTCTCTAGCTTTCTATTGATATGCTTATTGCTGCATAAAATCCATTTGGTCAAAAGTTATAAAGAATATACCTAACTATGCCCATAACCGGACCACCTCCCCTACATATTTACATAGAAGGAATGAAGTTATAAAATCCGAGCATAATTTTTTTGTTGTAGACAAGTGCCAGCAGTTTATTATATTTTATGTGCGACATCTTCGAATGGTATTTATGCGATGCGCGTGTCACCGGGCAACTAACGTTCACTATTTAATGCCTACTTATGCCAACGTACCACTATGCCAAGTCATTACTCAACCACCGTTACTATTTGTGTATAAACTATCTATAGATATACAATTCAATAGTATAAGATTTTAAGTGATGCTGGTAAATAGCAAGATGCAATTTTTAATTCAACTTTTTCTATTTATCATTTACTCTTAGACTTCAAAATATTCCATAATTCGTCCCGTGTTGAAAATAATCTTGGTAATTTAACGACCGAGTCTAGATTTACTAGATGCTGTACTGGCGCGCTATATAAACAGTTTATATTGGCGCTAGCCGCGAAAGTAACATTTTCGTCAGCTAGCCATTAAGTAGATCAGCAGATAAATTGAAGGTTAAGAGCAGTGTTTCAAGCTACAAAAACAATATGTGTTTTACTGATCTAATGTTGAAATGCAGACATTAAAGATTCGCAAAAATATCATAATAAACATAAAATACTAACAGCAAATTAATTTCTCCTATTTTTCTTTTTTTCACTTTGAAGTATACATACATATGTATACACATAGGTGATTCTATATGTCCAAGAAGTGAATTGTGCTGGATTTGTGCTCTATTATTATGTCGCAAACAAGGATTTGATAATCTTAACCATTTTTTCATAAAAAACGGAAAATTTCAAAATTTTTTAACAATAAAACTTGTGCCGGGTTGTACTATGTAAACACAACAAATAACTATTTTGTCAATTTTTTACTGACATAAATATTGTTAAAAAAAATTAACATTTTTTGAACCTACATGGCGATATTTACTTCGAAATTTTCAAAAATACGAATTTCGAAAATCTGAAACTTGTGCTGGGTTATACTATGTAAACACAACAAATAACTATTTTGTCAATTTTTTACTGACATAAATATTGTTAAAAAAAATTAACATTTTTTTGAACTTACAAAGCGATATTCACTCCGAAATTTTCAAAAATACGATGTTCGAAAATCTGAAACTTATGCTGTGTTGTTCTAGCCTAGCACAACCCAGCACAAGTTTTATTTTTTTTAAATTCTGCTATTTTCCGTTTTGAACAGGGTTTTTTATTTGCTTTCATTCAAAAATCATTTAAGATTTTGAATTCATATTTGCAGCATAAAATTATATGTAGCAGGTAGTGCTGATTTAAAAAAAAATGTTTTCTTCAACACGTGCACGATAACCACGTTTTGTCGAGCGTGTAAAGCGAGCTGAAAGTTGCTGTTTCCAGAGCAATGAAAAAAACTGGGAAAAAAACTACCAACAGGAAAAAAACTGCTGCTGAAGGTAAAAAAAATTCGCGACTGCCTCTGGCAGAGACTCTTCTAGTCGCGTTATTCTAACCTCTGGAAACAGCAACTTTCAGCTCGCTTTACGCGCTGTCGAATACGTGGTTTCGAGTACTTTTTGAAGAAAATATCATACACAACTAGGGATATAGGCGTTTTTGTCTCGCGCAACGTATGCAGAACTCGTCTTCGCTCTCGGGGCGCCTTCGGCGCCCTCGAGCTACGACTACGACTCGTTCTGCATACGTCCCGCTCGACAAAAACCGCCTGTACATATGTATCACTTGATGCATAATATACTATTTTTTTTAAATAGTTAAGATAATAAAATTTTTGTTTGCTGCACAATGTTGTGTGTCTTTCAGAATATCAGCATAATATTTGTTTTTTTTTCGAATAAATCAATTGGCAAGGCTGAGGTAAAAATATGTTTCTTTTTTTAAATTTTGGGGTCAAATTTTCATTTTTTCAAAAAATCTTTTTGCACCACAATAGAGCACAAATCTTAACACAATTCAGCACAACTTTCATTTTTTTGAATTTTAAAGATGGCGTTGCCAACTGCCTGGACATTGATTCTGATATATTTACTACTGGAAAATAAAATCACTTCGAATATTTTTTGTCGTATTTTAGATATGAAAAAATAGACGCTTTTTTTATTTCAACATGATATGTAAACTTTTGATGTTGTAAGTTTTTAAACATCTGTTGCAGAAAAAATTAAGGATTTTTGAAAATCCGCCAGTTCGTAAACCATTTCTTATAAAACAATAAAATTTCCAGGTAAAGTCAACAATTATAATTATATCATTTTGCATAATTATAGCGATGAATGAAAAAAAGTATTCGTTTTTTTATAAAAGAAATATGTAATTGTTTTAAATAAATGGCAGTTGCGGAAAATGGACATCTTAAAAATAATTTTTTCAAGGATTAAAATATTCGTTATAGTTTTGAGAATAACTCCTGAAAATTTCAGAGAGGACCGTTGGGTACTTTTTCTTAGACAGCTAATTGTTTAGAGACGGGTCAGCTAATTCGCTTCAAGCGCGTGACATGATTTTTTTTCTTCTTTTCAATAATAAATAATTTCAATAATTATACTGGGCACCAGAATAAATATTAGCACTCATAAGGAACATAAGTAATTAGTTTGAATTTGATGCTACTTGTTATAAACAAATTATATAAACAAATACATGGATGAGGCGCTCAATGACAAAATTACTTTTTTGTTGATTAGAAATGCTGAAATATCCCAGAAGAATAATACTCGTAAAAAATAGAGACCGTATATCAACAATGACTTATGTTATAAACATTTTAATATACACAAATAGATATTTGTTTCCATGTTTTCATAGATATATATTGTTTTTTTCATCCAATTCATTTAAAATATGTTTGAAACAGATTATACATACAAAATAATCAATTGTAGTCATGAACCATTTATTATTTTTAATAACAAAAATTGTCATAATTTTTTATCGCAATATTAGTGTTCACTTGTCTGGAAGATTTTTCAGTTGAGGAAATAATATTTTTCTGAGTTAAAAGGACTATTTGTTTTTAACAAGTAGCATCAAACTCAAACTAATTTACATATCTTCCTTATGTGGTCCAAAATTGATTTTGGTGCCTAGTATTCAATATTCGTGCAAGATATGTAGGGAACAAAATACTGTGCAAGAAGAAAGACATTAAACTTTTTTTAGAAAAGAAAAACATCTTTAACACATCATAACTTCTACTATACAACTAGTATTACAACTTTTAATATATACGTCAAATACAGTTTGGTTCTATTTTTTTCTATCTCCTGTTCAATTCCTATCTAATTCTTTATATTTTTTCATATAATTTCGCATTCACTGCTATTTCTTTGAGGGTGCCATCCCATGAATCTGCAATGCATCGCAACGTATGAAAAAAACAAAAGTATACATATTGGTGGAAGAAAATAGAAAGTATGCAGGTGTGTAGTATACAAGCAGTATGATAAGTTAGATAAAAGATAAATAAGATAAATGAGAGAAAGATAAGGAGATTGAAGAAATATATATATATATATAAACAAGCAACAGTAGGTATAGGAGCAGTTATGAATTAATTCCACATGGATTTTTCATCTCATTATCATCAACAAATACACTCCTGCTTTCGGTTTTTGTCAACATTTTTATGTAACCTATCGTCGCTTCCTGCCCATCGTGAATAGGGGATATTGGGACTTGTCAGTAAAGCCTGCGTTTACTCTAGTGATTCTAGTATTCTAAAATAAGTGCTATGATAAAAGTCAATCTTAAATTGTAACGCGATAAGTAAATAAATCTTCTGTTTGACGTTTTTCTCATTTAGAAGCAAACTAGATATGTACCTATTTAAGATATTTTAAAATAAAAAGAGGTGTTATTTAAGCTTTTTATTCTAATTGCTCGGTGTCGTAATTAAAATAAAAATATCAACAAGCCCGGATTATCGTTCGACTTAAAGATAACGAATTCTATTTGAGGCCCATTGTTTTCGCATAACAGGCACGAATGGCGCAGCCTTATCGTGAAAATATTTCGTGTATTCTCACAGCAATGGAATTCCTCCAACCAAGACAGAAAGAAAGATAATTCACTATCAAAAAAATAAATCTTATAAATTTATAATTCTAATTTGTCCGTTCATGGATTCACTAAGTTCAGACTATACAAACTCACACCCGGAATAATGATACATATACATATATAAACAAGAAATGATTCAAAGACAAATAATTCGTTGCAATAAAAGAGAAAAAAATTACAGATAAAGACGTGACATTACCAATATACATGGTGTCTCATTTTAATGTACCACTCGAAATATCTCTTAAAATACTCAATCTATAGAAAAAGTGTTCAGACGAAAATTATACAAAATAGAGGACATTTAACAGTATACTATCCATTTTGACCTTGAGGTCAATTTTCAAGGTCAATGAAAGATTAAATTCATTTTTTAAACGGCAACCCCTATTATTGATTGCGTATTTAAAAAGAGGGGGAAAATTGTCATGTTAAAATAGTATCCTTAGAAGGGTCACAAAAGAGAGAGTCAAATGTTTTTTTAAAAAAAGGGTGGGACACTCTTTTTTGAAATTATCGTGATTTCTGAGAATCACAAATGTTCAATATGTTTTCAACAAGTCGATAAAATGTAAAAGTGTAGATCACCTTGACGATCTTGACCTTCTGATAAATTTAAACACCAGAACTTACTACGTTCACATCGTTGTTTCGAAGTAATGCTAAAAGTAAGGTTCTAAGCGCTTTTTAAACAATGACGCTGAAACTGGTGGTCAGATTCTAGCGGCCCGCGAAATATTCTCGGTAATATTTCCATGTATTACAACTTCAAGTTAGTCGTTGAAACGAACGATAGGTTAAGTAACGATAGGTATTGAAAATAATTAATTTCTTGCAAAAAACAGTTTTGCAAAGGGAAATTTCGCTTATATTCAAATACTACATAATTCAAAAATAATTTCCCATATTTTTAAAATGATTTATCGTGGTATTTAAAGTCAGGATAAATTTTGGAACGTACGGTTACCTGACGATAGGTATTGAAAATAATTAATTTCTTGCAAAAAATAGTTTTGCAAAGGGAAATTGCGCTTATATTCAAATACTACATAATTCAAAGATAATTTCCCATATTTTTAAAACAATTTATAGGGGTATTTAAGGGCATGTATTACATACCCGATCCCTACCTACTTACTGGTCTTAAATATTGACATTTAAAAAAAAAATTTTTTCAAAAAATTTTTTTTTTATTTTTACAAAAATTTAAGATCAGACAAACATACATTAGCATATTTTCTTCAATTTTATAAATTTTCAACTTGATATATTTATAAATGTAGACGTAGCGTTACAGAGAAAAAAATGTCGGTAAGGTAGGGATTGGGTAAGTAATACATGCCCTTAAAGCAAGGATAAATTAAATTTTTTTTTCAATGTAACCTTATATTGAAAAATTTATCCTGCACTGAAAAAAAGGTTTGGTTCGGACAACAAAATAATTTTGTTGTTATTTGTGCAACAAAATTTTTTTGTTGACTCAACCAAATTATTGTTGGTTCAAAAGAACGTTTTGTTAAACCAACATATCGTTTTGTTAAACTAAAAAAAATGTATTTCAGCCAATAAAACAACATATTTTGTTGCACAAAATATTTTTTTGAGTGTGGCTTTAAATACCACGATAAATCATTTAAAAAATATGGGAAATTATTTTTTAATAATGTAATATTTGAATATAAGCGAAATTTCCGTTTACAAAACTGTTTTTTGCAAGAAATTAATTATTTTCAATACCTATCGTTATTTAACCTATCGTTCGTTACAATGACTGACTTGAAGTTGTAATACATGGAAATGTATCCGAGAATATTTCCCTGGCCGCCAGTTTCAGCGTCATTTTTAAACAGTTGCCCTTGACTTTACCTTTCCAGTTAAGAATACAAAATTTTAACATACCATTTCTCTCGTACAATTTATATTGCACTACGAATCCGATGACAAATTTACGGGGTCTGTAGGAATAAAAATAAAAGAAAATTGACCTTCAATGACTTTGAAAATTTATCAGAAGGTCAAGATCGTCAAGGTGGTTTACACTTTTACATTTTAACGACTTGTTAAAAGCACATTTCAAATTCGCAATCAAAAATAGAGTTATAAATTTTTAAAAAAGGGTCTTGACCTTCATTTAACCTTGAAAATTGATCCCGAGTATTTTAATAGATATTTCGAGTGGTACATTAAAATGAGACACCCTGTATACTTATTCAACTTTCTCTAAAATATGTAAATAAATAAAATATATTTTTCGCAGTAGACAGCGATTGGTGAATCTTTATCCCTTATTGCTCTCTGTAGCGCAAAATATATTTTATATATTTATCTACAAGAAAACTTGCGGAATATATATGGCTGAAGTCACGCCTTTCATTTACCTTTAAAGACTCGCTGAACATGATTTTCAAAAAAATTCCCGACTATTTCCCTGTATTCTAAATTACTTTTTAAGAGTTTTTAAGAGATTTCAAAAGTTATTTTTTAGGAATTTTAAAGGCGGAGGGAGTGCAACAACTTTTAAAAAATTTAAAAGAATTTTGCAAAAACCTAAAATTATATATTAAAACATTTCCAGAAATTCATAAAATGTCTAGACTTGAAAATTAAAAAAAAATGATAATATTTATCAAATAAATACTTTTAACAATTAAGTTTACAAAATATTGGATTATAAAAAATTTCAAAAGTTCAGAGATTAGAAAAGAATTTTATGGAATTCATCTACATTTAAAAATATTTTTAAAAGTTTCCAAACATTTCAAAGAAGTCAGAAAAGTGAAAAATGATTTTTAAAGATTTAAAATACATTTTAAAAAACCTAGTGCTTTTAAAGTACTTAAAAATTATTTAAAAAATAATTCAAAACATTGAAAGTGGTTTTACTAATATGTCAGTATTGTCAGATGTGTATTAAAACATTTCATAATGTTTCCAGTCTAAAATTCGAAAAAATTGTTAAATACCATATTTTTTGTTGTAATTTAAAATAGTTTCTAGGGAAATAAGGTTAATTATTTTTTTAAATTTCCAGTCTCAAAAAAAATTTATAAATTATGACAAAATTTCAAAATATTTTAAAAGATTTGAAACTGATAGAGACTTTAAAAAGATTTTATAAACTCGGTAAAAGGCTTGAATAGAATAAAATTAACATTTTAAGATTTTAACTTAAAAGCAGAAAAACTAATTAGAGTTATTAAAAATTAATTCTATTAATTTCAACCCTGACACTCTCTTTAGGCTTCAATGTATACAAAAATTAGAATGCGTTATCTCGCAAATGCAATTTCCAGCTATTCACGTGACGTTAATTATTATCCGCTTTTGAATATAAGTTAGGAAGGATCTATTTAAATGAATTCAGTTTTGCACTGCGGATAGATCAAGTGATTTGAATCAATTTGGACCACATGAAACTGAATTCGATGTAATACATTTTGTGATTCCTAAATATAATTTATAGGTATATTTTCGAAAAATTAGTTACCTTAAATAAATTTAAAATCAGTCATGTGCAAATTTGGATAAAATAAATTTGCACATGACTTTAATAATTATATCTGCATACAATAAGGCATATTTTATTAATTATCATTAATAAATTGTATATGAATTATAATTATATTCTTCAAAGTGTATTAATCCTATTGTATTGAAGTCTTCTTACCGGGAAATTTCAAAATATCTCAATAGATTTTTAAGGATATCTTGAGACATCCTGGAAATATTCTCCTGTTTTGCGATCTCGAGAATTTAAAAAATCTAAATTAATAAAATTAAACGCAAAAAGCAAAATTTATATTCATAGTAAAAACTTCTTAGGTTGTTTATTTTACTTTAAAATAAAAATGGTCACGTCTACGCGTTTAAAGCAACTTCAAGCTTTTCCATTTAAAATATTATATAACTGATATTTTATCATGACTTGTGTAACTGATATGACCAACTTTTATTATTTTCTATCGAAAAAAGAAACGCATTATCAATTAGTAGAAAAAGTTTTGTTGTTAAGATCGAATTAAATGTGAACCTCTTTGAAGTTGGCAAATGTGAATAAAGTCGGATTTTTTATGGAGAGAGTATCGTAACTTCGAACGTTTAAAAATAAAGAATTTTAATCTAAATTCGGTAAATTATTATTAAATTATTATTCTCAAAAATGCACCGCGCAAGTGCTTTGCGCATTTTTCGTCTGCTGGAAGGAAAGCCCAACGTTGGGTTCTCAACAATGAGCACGTGTTCACCTAAATAATGTTTTTGCTCTCGAAAGTTCCTTAAAATATATGAAATTCTATCTCTATAAACTAATGCTACGACGATACATACTACAGTTTAATTGTCTCGACAAAAAATTTTATGGTAGAAAAACTTTTTAACCTTTGTACCGCTGGCACCTAAAATGGTTAAAAAAACCAATTGATCCTGTCTTTTACGGAGTCAACTCGACGTTTAAGAAACAAAGGACGATGAAAAATTTTATTTATCACTTTATTGTTATTACCTGTGACTCGTGGCCGTGTCCAGCATGGTAATCCCAATCACAATGTTTGGTGCACTAGCACGTCATTAAAAATAGAAAAACAAAAAAAAAAGTCACTGTATTCGCGACTCGACCGGAGTCGATATATATATATATATATAACTTGAGTATAAACACGTACACGAAGCACTAAAGATCACACGCGTATTATTTTATTCCATGAGAGAATAAGGCGGAAGAAGAAAGACGATAAGAAGGAGGAAAAGCAAAACACGAAGAATGAAAGACGCCTTTTGCAGTGCGATCGCGCTACGCACTTCTCTTGCCTCTCCTTTCCGGTGTAAACGACACTAAACGAAGATTTCAATTAATCAGGGAAACGCGCACAATCGTAGGCGAGCTTCTGTACTCGACGATTCGACGCGACACGTTGGGTAAAGCGGTTGTAAAAAACACTTGTGATTTTACCGGGTCAACTATAGATGTGCGATGTCGATTTTTAGAGCACGCTCTACAAACACAACCGTGTGAAAGCAGAGACCGCAACATACTGAGGAAACATATGATTTTTCCTAGATTAGTGCAATATATTACCGCCAGGGCGTCACAGTTGCACGATGTTCGGCTCAATTCGAATCAAGTTCGGCTGTTCTCGGCAAGTGCTCGCATTCTTGGCGTTTGCTTGGAAGAGTTGGCGGTTTCAATTCAAACATTTGAACGGTCAAACTTGAGTTGGAAATTCTCGATAATTTAAAAAGCGCGCAACATTATTCAGAATTTGTACCTTTTTTTTTATACTTTTGCAATTTAAAAAAATTCTTCTATTATGGATCAATATTTTCAAATTGTCTCCTCTTCGAATTAAGAATGTTGAATATTTCCTTATTTTATTTAACTAGTACTATAATTAGATATTCTATTTCTCAGTTTAGATACTAGTACACAGCGAAAAAAAATCTAATTGTAATATTTCTTTTGTAAAATGAAGAAATGTAAAATTATTTATTTTAATTTCGAAATATTTAAACTGATTTTAGGACATTTCGAAAAATTTTATGATATTTATTGTTTTTACGAAATTTTAGGTAATTTAAAAATTCTTTTTAAAGAAATTTCCAAAATACAATTTATATTTTTGAAATAATATTATTATTTATGAAAATAATAATTCCGAAATTTTTTAATTTTCTAAATTAAAAGTTATCGAAATTTTAAATTCCCGAAATTTTTATTTAAAACTTATTTTTAAAACTTGTTTTCAAAACTTGTAAAAGAAATTTAGGTCAAAAGTTTTGGAAATAAATTTTAAATAAAAGTTTTGGAAATGTTTAATATTGGGAAATTTCCATATCGAGAATTTTTAATTTTGGGAATTTTAAATTTCGGAAAAATGCCGATAGGATAAGGATTGTATAACTGGCATATGGCCTTAAAATTATTAGAGAAGTAATAATTATTATATAATTATTTATTATTTATTTTGTTATTATTTATTTATTTTTATTTAAATGTTTAATGTCGAATTTTTTTAAGTTATTTCAAAGAATTTTATGATTTTTGTTTCCTCATAGAGAAATGTTGGTGTAGAAAATCCAGTTTCTAAGAAAAGATTTTTCCGAACATATTTCAAAGGGAATACATCTAATACGCAAAGAAAAATTGTGTGCGCGCGCGCGCGTGTGTGTGTGTGTGTGTGTTTATGTGTATGTTTATGTGTGTGTTTCACGATCCTGCAATATCTTGAAAACGTGTAGTGATAAATAATGAAATTTAGCACACTTATTCCACTATATAGTTAGTTGAAATTCTTAATTACAAATGTATAACAATATACTTAATTTTACAAGAATTATGAACTTTTATAATTTTACTCTCTAAATCTTAACCAGGTAAAATTCAAGAAAGATGTAACAAAAAATATTTGATTTAAACCTCGCGCTCGGCTCTGTTTAGCAATATTCTTCATGATTAAAACTTGTAGATATTTTTAAGGCCAATAATTATGTTTCTTATTATTTTCTCTGTATATCGCGTTATTTGGCTCAAAATTTTAATTTTCGATTTTTTAAGGTAATTCAAAAAGTTTTTATGCTTATCCTATAGGGTGTTCAAAAAGAAAGATTTTTCATCTTTAGACTTTTTTCATATCGTGCGTTGTTTGGCTTCTAATTAAAATTTCCTTTCATTTTTTTGGATTTTCAAAATGTTGAAAGTCTCAATTTTTTTTTATCCAAAACAGTAATTTAATTAGGAAAAATTTTTAGACTTTTTGAGTACTACGAAATCCGTCATTAGAATTTTTAAATTAAAAAAAAAGTGGGTTTGAAACACAGTCAGACACACAGCAGGATAGAAAGACACATTGGTAAAAACATGTTTTTCGGGTTCAGGGGGTCCCAAAACGTGGACATTTGACAAAAAAGGGGGGGTTAAATTTTACACAAATCCAATACCTTCTCTGATTAGAATGTAAAAATTAAAAAAACAAAGTTTTGGATTTTTCTCATTTTTCACTTAAGGAAGAACATGCGCCAGGTAGAATCCAAAATTTTAGAATGCCCTTGAAATATGTTAAAATTATATTAATTCCGCGTCATTTAGAATTTCTTCAGAATTTTTTACCGCTTGGTATAAAAAATATAAGCTTTTAAATTAACATTGTATCTTATGGAACTAACCTTACAGAATCACATAACTGAAGATTTCTCTTCTAAAATCCAACTTAAACATTCAAAAAACTATTTTTATTAAAGAATGAACTTTACTTGTCTCGGTAAAAATAAAAAATTGGTATCTACTCGGGTTCAATTTTATATAAATTAACTTTAAAGCTGAAAAAATCAGTTGTCAACAAATAAAACGAATAAAACTAAAGAAACGTGGCAACGTTGCAACCTGCATTTCCTTTGGAACAGAAGATATAGCCGATTTAGCAGACGATTTTTGAATATTCACAAATACTACAGCTGACCACTATGAAGTCAAAATGTTGACTGACTTCCGCAACGTTGCCCCGTTTCTTCGTATTTTTTCCAATTTTATAATTTATAAAATAACTAATAATATTAGGTTTTCAGACAAGAAACATAAATAACTATTATTTAGAAGCACAATCTATATCAAAGAAACAATTTACATATTAAACAGTATTGAAAGGAGTCTTTTATGATAATTGAAATCATAACCTTTTTAAATTTTGTTTTGTAAATTATTCAATGATTTTATATTTAATTTATCAAATTGTTTGGAAGTCTGACATATTAAACTGAAGAATTTTTGGATACTACTTTTGCATTTTATATCAGTCAATTTATGAAATTTTTTACAAACGCTCACATGATTCAAAAGTTGCGCATGTTCCTCCTTAAATGGATATAAAATTTTTGATTTTTAATATTTATTTCTAAAAAATTGGAAGGTATATGCCTAAAATACTACACTTTAAGATAATTCCAGTGATTTTTGTAAGGTATTTTAAAAAAAAAAGGTATTTATTTCGAATCTCGTGGAATGAAGTAAGAAATTTCATGTTAGGAAAAAGTAATAGTCAGAGGGAGTTTTACGTAAATATTAAACACTTAAAAAATTATGAAAAAGCTTTGTTTATTGCAAAATGGTAACTGAATGTCAATTTTACATGTATAAAAAGTAGAATATACTCATCTTTCGAACGAGGGCCACTTTCGGGGGTAAAAGCAGGTAGATGGCCCTCCTTCCAACGGATAGTAAAATGCGGCGAACGAGCACTCTGATGTCACCACTCAGAACCGCATATATGGGGCATTATGCCTCAAGTGTACCAGCCTCAGAATTCGACTTTGTCTGATCGAACTCAAACTTGGGTAAAGTATAGTCCTACTAGATACAACTTTAGGGGAAAAAATTTTTTTCGATTGGATAAAAATTGACCGAGATAGGAGAGGGGAAATTTTTCGAATTTTTTCGATTTTGTGTGGTTTCGTTTTTGATAGCTTTTTTTCCTGGTCTATCGAATGATTATAACCATTTTTTAAAAAATTGAAACTTTGACCGAATTTTTTGAAAATCAAAATAGTTTTGACTTTTGCAGAAAAAGGGCATGTTGTTTTTTTTGTCTCAAAATAAAGCTTAAGTCTTTATCTTACGATGCTGTAAATTTCATTTTGCCGTTTTTTGTTGTTTTCGAGAAATTAAATAAAGAGTAAAGCGCCGCGTAAACGGCGCTCCAGACTACAGGTCTTCTCGCTCGGCGGAACTTCTTCGGACTCATTTATCGTATCAATTACGAATATTTATTATTTATTAAACTATTCTCTGGATTATACAGAATTGTCACTGTCATTAAAGTTTTCTCATGCCTGCAGTACACTCATTGCAGGGACGTTATATTAAGGAAAAAGACTATTTCCACGTATTACAATATATTTATTAGATAGAAAATTTATTTTCTTAATATTACGTCCCTATAATGACTGTAATGCAGGCATTATAAAACTTTAATGACATGCTGGGGGGAATGTAGAATCAGCCAAGTGTGAAAAGTGCCGTCGATCGCGAGATGAGTGTATCAATATTATTGAAAAGTTGAACTTTCCAATCTTTATTAAATTATAAAATATAAATGTCTTACTATTGTTTGTGTTAACCTCCATTGCAAATAAAAGGTAACTTTTGGCTACTACGATTGTTGAGATGGCCAATGATCGATTTTAGGTTCGAAACTAATTTTTTTCTATTGTATGAGGTGTCAAATGTATAAAAATCATAGTGGTTACGCAGTTGGAGGCAGTTATTTTCAAGGATGAAGCGTTTTGTGGCAGAAATTAACAAACTCTAAAAATGTTCTGCCTCGGCATAAAAATTCGTTATTTTTTTTTGAAAATACTGTAAATTTTGTCATTTTTTATTATCAGATATCAAATAAATATAAATATATGTGCAAAATCAAGTATTATTTACAATTTTGTCGAAAAAATTAACCAAAAGACAGAATACATGAATTTTTCTGCTCATTTTTCTTTGAATAGAATATTTTAAACATATTTTATAAGTTTTATATAAATATTATAATAGAAAAATCATTCACTAACTAAAAAATGAAAGTACTAATGGCTACTTACATATCTCTCACTTGTCTGAGAAGAAAACGTGTAAACAGGATCTGGATGGATGCGGGGACAGTAGTGGACATTTTGTAACAATGCATAATTTTTATATACAATGTAAAAGTTTTTTATTCTTAATACAATATCATAGTTCGTAATAAGTTTAAAATTATAATTTTTTATTTTCATAAAATGTTTAAATTATTTTAATAACTTTTCGAGTTTTCTGAGCAAATTGCCGATTCATTTCTAACTTTCTTTTCAGAGTATTTAACTTTTCATTTTGGTTAGTCTGTAAACAAATTAAGATTCAAATTTAATTTAACTGCACATAGAATAAGATGAAAGAGAATAAATGTATTTTCGGGGAGAATCAATTTGATTCTCGTTTTATATTCAGTTTAACAATCCGCAGATAATCAGGTTGACTCTCTAGGATGGTCAAGTTGAATATCCCCAGCGTGATATAGCCGCGCGGCTTAGTCGTTAGGGTTAGGTAGGAATATGCGTGCTGGCAGAGTTCGAAACCCAAGACATTTAAGATTTTCTGAGAGCGTGCGATTATGTGTGTAAAATCAATTAAGTATAAATATAAACATTTGTGTGTAAATATATAATATGTAATGCAGATTAATAATGTTAATGTTATAAATCATCTCTACCCGTGAGCAGAGAAAAATAGGAATATTTTCTTTTCAACTCTTTGAGATGATCAAGTAGGCCATCTAGGATAATCAAGATTATTAAGTTGAACTTCTGGGAGGGTCGTGTTGAACCCCTGAGATGAATGATTCGACCCTCTGAGATAAGCAAGTCGACCCCCTAAGATGATCAAGTCGACCCTCTGAGATAATCGAGCCGACCCTCTGAGGGGATCGATACGACCTGCGATAATCGACTGAGATATTCGAGTCGACCCCCTGATATGATCGAGTTGATTCTCTTATTTTGACCCTCCAGAGATGAACAGTTTGACTATCTAGAAGGCTGTCCTATAGTTTACCCTCAAATATGATCAGTCTGACCCTCGAGATAACCAGTTTAACCCTCCATTTTTCTCAGTGTAGTCGCATTCTTAAGTGAAGTGAAAACAATAAATAATCGTACGTTTATGACATAATTAAAAAAATTTTCTTACCATTTTTCAAGCGGGACAGTAGTGGACACTCGTTGAACAATAATCCTTCGAATTTTTTTCTGCCTTCCCATAAAAATGACGTTTCCACAATTAAAACGATCTAGTGGTTTCGTTTACTTGAGAACACCTGTTTACTTTCAATTTACAATCGATTCGTTACGACGCAAGGAATCTTTCTTTCCCTTACATAAGCATTGAATTTTCATTCTTTGAGAAGTTATAGTCGAAAAATCAATTTTAAAATTCAATATTTTGAAAAATCCTTTCGCACGTTTTGAGATATTGGTGGTTCCAACATAACCTACAAATTTCATCAAATTATCTACAACTGTCTTTAGTGATGATGGAATTTGAAAATTTCTCATGTAGAAAAACTCAGATCCCAGGGGCGCAACAATAACGGGGTTAAGACACCCAGACAGTAATTCGAGTATACCTACTTGCAATATGCATGTATGTCGAAATTATTAGAAGGATAATACAATTCCACAATAAACGCACTTTTTGAGGGGTTTTAATCTGTTCTTTTTCTTTTTTTATCGATTTTTAATATGTAGGGTGGCTCCCAACCCCCACTGTTTTGAGACGCTTGTTGCGCGTCTGTCTAATTCTGTTAACTTTTCATGTGGTCTAGATTTTTTCCAGCCAAAGGCAATAGGGGGAAAATTTATAGATTTTAGATAGAAAAAAAATAGAGAGGAGAAATGAAGAATGGGCGCTTGATAATAAGTTTGTCGATTACTCACTTTTATAGTCCCAAAGTAGTGTTTAATATTTTCCTATCAGAAACGGCGGACATTTTGACTTCCATGATGGAAGAAACTAAATATTGACAGCTGCGACAGTGGCACCCTGCGCGCGCAGCACGTGTTGGCTTCCTGCTAGAGAAATTCTCCTATTGATCAATTTAATTCGATTTTGAATCGCGCGCCAGATTACAGTCAGTTGCAAAATATCTCTAGCAGGAATCAATATTTAGTTTCTTCCATCATGGAAGTCAAAATGTCCGCCGTTTCTGATAGGAAAATATTAAACGCTATTTTGGGACTATAAAAGTGAGTATTCGACAAAACTTATCATGAAGCGCCCATTCTTGATTTCTTCTCTCTATTTTTTTGCTATCTAAAATCTATAAATTTTCCCTCTTTTGCATTTGGCTGGAAAAATTTAGCTGTATTTCTTTCCACAGATTTGGACAGTTTTTAACAGTTTGTTGACAGTTTTTACTTTCAGATTCCATCGCCCTTAAGTTAATAGGGCGACAAAAAATGGAGACATCCATACCTACATACACACACATCCGGACAATTGATTAGAATATTGTATTAGACATTTATCACTTGAGGAAAGTTGAATTAAACGATTTTTAAAATATTAGAAAATGTATTGAAAACAAAGCTTCCCCTGTGAGGAAGTAAAAAGGGAAAGAATTTTGGCAAATATATACGATTCATACATAATTTAGGTTATGTTTGTTTTTACATACCATGCTTTCATTAAATTTTGGCAAGAAATTTAGAGTCTAATTTTATAGTTAGTTATTGTTAATTATTAAAATATAAGAAATTATATATACTTAAACAATTTCAATAAAATAACACTATAATATACCAGGTGTATGAGCTTAAATCCGCTGATTTTTAGGCAAAAGAAAGTCTTTTTTTTGCAGAAAATAAAATAAACTTTATTCAAAGTATTTTCCCTCGCTTGCTATACATTTTCCCCATCTCTCGGGCAATTTGTGTATACCACGCCAAAAAAAGTCTTTATCTTTCGATGCAAACCACTCGTCAAGCCATTTTTCGACGTCTTCGTACGAATCGAAGTATTGTTCAGCGAGCGCGTGACCTATCGACGAAAACAGGTGGTAATCAGAAGGGACCAGGTCTGGTGAATAAGCGGGATGAGGTAGCACCTTCCAGTTGAGTGTTTTCATGAAGTTTTGGACCATATCTGACGTGTGCATTTTTTGTGTTTGTGTATCGTCCTCATCCAAAAGAGCCTGTAATTCATGGTCCTCAACTTTTTTGGGCCGATTTTCACGCTTCTTGTCACTCAAGTCAAAATGACCGTCTTTGAATCGACGAAACCAGTCTCTGCAAGTTGTTTCCGATAAAGCTCTGTCACCATAGGCCTCCACAAGCATTCGATGTGATTCGGCAGCCGATTTCTTCAAATTGAAGCAAAAAAGTAGAGCTTCCCTCAAATGCTCCTTTTCTGGCACAAAACTAGACATGATTACTCAAGGAAAAATTTATGTTGTTGTATAAAAAAACTGACTATGTGCACTGATTTATGTAGACAGGTGTCCAACTCACACAAAAAAGCATGATGTTTCTGTTGTAGCTAAATATCTCTACCGCTAATAAATATCACTACCGCTATCTCTGAGCAAACAGCGGATTTAAGCTTATACACCTGGTACATATGTAACACAGTTTGACGCCGAGCCGCGTTGTTGACAGTCGGTGATCACCTCAAATTATACATATGCTCATGCGCGTAATAAAATGAGTATCTACAGATATTGCGGTTGAGTAGACAAATTTGAATATCTAGTGATACTAAACGACAGTATCTTTTATTTTTAGTAGATACTATGTGATACTATCTAGATATTGTACTACAGTATCTTGGATTTGAATACCTACATTTGAGTATCCATTTTTCTCGGAGTATCAAAATACATTAGGTATCGAAAAAGCATCAAACAGAATCTAATAGTTTAAAAAAAAAGGTTAACAAATTTGACCTCGAAAAAACCTTGAAGATCTTCTTCAAGGTAAAAATAAAGGTCACCATTGAATTCCTTGTTAAAAAATACTTCAAGAATGAACTTGACATCTATAGAAAATATCTCCCCTGAAGATATTTTCAACCGTTCCGGGAACTTTTTTAACGCCCTGTAGAAATAATCCTTCATTGTATACGAAATACCAGTAGTTTAAGGTGAGAATTTTGACAGAAGATCACTAAGATGGAGATTAATAAATTACAGTATGTTCTGACACGTATAAAATAATATTGTGGTTATGCCAACGACAAGAATCGCATTTTGAAAATAAGTTACGCAGGTATACATTCAAATATTTTGAAGTGTAGTTCGTTCATTTTTGATGGCACATCAATTTGTCAAATACAAATTTTTTAAGTTTTTCTCAGAGCTATGTAACTCTAGATCAAATTATGATTTTCAGCTTCCTCAAAAAAATATAGGCAAAAAAGTTAAAATTTATTTTATGGTCAAAAATGGAGTTACATGTGCTGGTTGTAGCAAGACGGTACGTGGCACATATATTTGACAAAGATTACTCGCAATGTCTTGGAAAGTAGAAGATCTGGTGTAAATTTCAAATCGATCGATAAAACCCTCAAAAAGTTAGAAGCAAGAGAACTCTTGAAAATTTCTTTTTAATCCTTTAATATCATTGAAA
Source organism: Synergus japonicus (assembly GCA_900474275.1). Taxonomy (NCBI): domain Eukaryota; kingdom Metazoa; phylum Arthropoda; class Insecta; order Hymenoptera; family Cynipidae; genus Synergus; species Synergus japonicus. Next base: position 21,132 of record UCOH01006803.1, read on the forward strand.
TAGGTAGAAATATACTTAAATATAAAACTACGCATGACCTTAAATCCCATTCAAAACTAGTTTATCATAATTAAACACCCGAGTAACAAAAAAGTTAAAGGTTTCGTGGATTTGCCCATATAATAACTTACAAAGAAATAAACATTTTTAACAATAAATATTTAAATTTTTAAAGAAACAAATATACTTTAAATGAAATACACTATACTCGAAAAAATGAATTAAAGTACTGAATTCAGGACTAATTGAAGTACTATTGACGATAATTATATGTTGATTGATCAGTTTTTGTTTCGATGATACAGACACAACGTAGTAAATCTTATTACAATTCGTAGTATTACTGACGTTAGGGAAATACGATTTTTGATGTTAAGAAATTGATTTCTAACTTCCTACGTCGATTTATTTAATTCACCAAAGTGTTAAATTTGTAAGAAAACAGTTCAATCTGTAATTTTTAATTGCAGTCAAATACAATCACATTATTAGTAAATGAAAAACAAGAGTTTTCAGCAAAGCACCTGTATTGAAAATTCCTGTATGAGTTCCTTTATAGGATCCTATTATAGGAATCATTAAAGGAAACTGTACATGTTCCTATTAAGTTTCCCATACAGTTTCTGACGTGTGTGTCATTAAAGGAAAGGTGACAATGATTCTATGTAGGTTCCTGTGTAGTGTTATGAGAACTGGGTCTCTCACTTATATTATTTAATATCGATAATTTCACTAAGGCTGTTGCTAAGTCTTATGCCCTTTTTCAGGCTGCTTATCCTTACAATAATCAGAAATCGTGAGTTCTCGAGGGAGGCAAGGAAAAACGCAATATGATTAACAAACAAATAACAATTTATTCATATAAAGAAAAAGTCAAAATACAAAGATAAATTTCATCGTCACACAGCCGTGGAATGACTCGATATAAACTAGGGATCATTTAAAGAGACTCGATATAAGCCAAGTTAGTATTCATCGCAAACCGAGTGAACGATGAGTTTTCTAGGAGGTTTGATTTAATAAAAAGTTTATAGATGCGAAATGAATCAGATCGCGTTATTATTATTCGGATTTATCTTTATCAGAACATGAATCATAATTCGCAACATCGCGCTAAGTTAAAATAACGTGAACATAATAAATTATTCGCGGTACGCAATTTAATTTGATGAGAAGCGTAAACTAGCTGTAGTCGACGCGTAACGATGCCGACTAAGTCTCCGCAGCTTGGAGCAGCGTACGCAGAGACCTAGTTTACAATTTAGCGTTTGGTGTAGTTTAAGACGCGAAAATGATTAGAGTCCGAGTAATCGAGATTGAAGCTAAGTCCCCACAACTCGGTGCAGCGTACATAGGGACTTAGAAATTACAGAAAAATAGCGAAAAATAATTAGAGTCCGCACAATCGAATTTCATACTGTGACATTACCGAAATTTAAGCTAAGTTCCCACAGCTTGGAGCAGCGTGCATAGGAACTTAGAGAATTTTTACAAACAAAATCGAGGTAATACGCGACTAACTAGAGTAGAGAAAATGGGAAACCTCAGCTTGGAGCAGCGTACAAGGTTAGTCATTTACTCTACCTGGATCGCTGAGGCGCTGCACCATGCGCAGTCAGTGCCTCGACGATTCCGAGACGGTAAAAACTGGCCTTTTATATTGTCAGTTTTCGGTGTAAGGTTAGCCGTGGGGCTTAGTTGTTAGGGTCAAGGAGTGGAGATATAGGTGTTCGGGTGTTCGAATCCTGTAACTCGACTGCCACAGAATTTTTTCTTATTTTTCAAAGCGAAAAAAAGTTGTACAGGATCCTTTGCAGGTTCCTCTGAAAGAACTCGCAAATTATTATTTTAAAAAATATATTTTTTTAAACTACACAAGATCCTGCAAAAGTTCCTACACAGGATCCTGCAAAGGTTCCTACACAGGAAACGATAAATTTAATTAGAATACATGCAGAGGATCCTGTACAGTTTCCCATGCTGAATAATTTAGTCTGGAGCATAGGAACCTTTGTAGCAAATAAAAGGTAAAGGATCCTACATGGGAACCGTTTTTTAATATGTATAGGTACCACTTTTCTGTATGACCAGGAAACTACACAGAAACCTACATAGGATCATTGTCACCTTTCCTTTAATGACACACACGTACAGTTTCCTTTAATGATTCCTATAATAGGATCCTAAAAAGGAACCCATACAGGAATTTTCAAAAAGGATCTTCTTCCGATTGTTCATAATCCGAGATAACGCAACATATTGAAATCTGAAATATATGAATGTCTACCTTAGGATGTGCACTTGAGGTTAACTGTGCCCCTTTTTGCTCCTTTTCATTTGTGTCGCTGCTTATGGTATATTTACAAGGCCGCGCGCGTGCTGGCTCACCGTCATTTGTTGTTCCAGTTACATCAACGCGAACCGCGGACGAGCGAGCTTACTTGTTTCGGTAATCTTCGTTCCGTCCACATTCCTTGCGCATAAATGATATTAATAAAATGATAATTAACACCGTTAATGTATACAATAAATGTATATGCAAAATATAAACTTCTTGAATAAGTCAACCCGAAACATCCAGTTCCGACATAGAAAATCGAGAAGAAGAAGTAACTCGTTTTTCAGAAGCTGAAATGCTTCTAGATAAAATTGAATTAACCGATGAAGAGGAAGATGGAACTTGCAGCTTTCAAACTAGCGGATGAAAATCACCGGAAAAAGCATGTGGGAAAAGATTTGTATGAATTGCAGAGCAATTCCAAAGAAATGATAAAAAAGGAAGCGATACCTCGTTAAAAAAATGTTTTATGTATGCCGTATCACAAAATCACGGGCAAAGTACTCGCTTGGCTAATACGTTTAGAAATATCCCTGACCATGTATTTGGTCAACAGGAAAATTATGGAGCTTGGTGTCACGATTCTGAGGAAGGTTTTACAGCACATAATATTATGCTAAAGGATCCCAAGCTTCATGATAAGTTGACGGAAATATTTTCTAAGTACGCCAATAATGTATCCAAATTTGCAGCCTCTGCTTCAAGTCAGCCGAATGAAAGCTTTAATAATATAATGGCCCACAAGGCCCCTAAAAACCATTGCTATAGTCCTAGTGAATCAGCAGATTATCAACTAGCTAGTGCAGTATGCTCAAAGCATGAAAGAGAAACACATATCTTGAAGGTTTACGACAAATTGTCTTTATCACCTGGCATGCATACTGAACGTTTTGCAGTAAACATTGACAAAACTAGAAAATTGAGGGCATCAAATTAAAATTGCCATCTACTACAAGCCGTAGAAATTTTTTAATTCAAGTGACAGAAGTAGAAAGGAAATCAACCGAAGAAACCGAAGGAATGAAATATAAATCTAATTGCAGCATGAATATGACTACTGAAGCTCCTAATTGCACGAATCCACAACTTATCGCTAATATGTTTCCAAGTATTTCAGTTACATCTGATAACTGTGATATCGTTTATTTTGATCTAGAAACTTCAGGGTTTACCAAAAATGCTGAGATCCTACAAATTGCAGCGAAGTGGAAAAACCGCACTTTTAATGTATATTTGAATCCTTCTGGACCTATTGATTCACGTGCGTCTGAAGTCACTGGATTAAAAAATATTGCTGGAGAACTATATATATATGGCAAACGAGTTCCTACAATTCCTTCTCGAGACGCTTTGCAGTCATTTCAAGAGTTTTTAAACTTTTCTGAAAAACCATGCATTTTTGTGGATCATAATGCATAATTTAATAGCATTCATTTACTTCGTTTAATTATAAAGAATGATATGATTGAGAACTTCGAAAATCTTATTGATTTCTTGCGCGTTTCGCTACGCTCGCGCCATTCGGGGCGCTTGCACCCTGCGGGACGCTTGTAAGCGTCGCGACGTTTGCACCTATTTTTATTTAAATTACTACAAAATGGAATGGAATGCAAACGAAAACTAATTTACTTAAGGCTCTATCGACCTTAAGGAGCACATTCTCATCAGGGCACTCACGCTTCGCGCTTGATATTTCATTTAAACCTCGCGCTCGGCTCCGTTTAACAATATTTTTCATGATTAAAACGAAAACTACTCATCCTATTGAAAAATGGCCAAAAGTGAACTTGTAGATCATTTTAAGACCAATATTTAAGTTCCTTATCATTTTCTCTGCATCTCGTGTTATTTGAATGAACATTTGAATTTTCGATTTTTTCGGGAAATCCTATAGGGTTTTGAGTACTACGAACATCCGTGCATAGAATTTGTAAATTAAAAAAAAGTGGTTTCAAAAATTTTCAAACTGCTCCAACTTTTTGAATTTTTATTCAAAATGGCTGGCCAACGAATTTGACCTTTATTTTAGGAAAATTATTTTAGGAAAGTTATCGTGCTAACAAATTAAAATCTACAGACATACGTACAGACAGACACATTCGTAAAAACATGTTTTTCGAGTTCAGGGGGTCCGAAAACGTGGACATTTGATGAAAACTGGCGGGGTCAAATTTTACACAAATCTAATACATTCTCTCTGATGAGAATGTAAACAAACATTTAAACTGCAAGCATTGTCTCAAGATTTATTGAAATTAGAATCTGCAGCTGATCAATTTGTCAATACTTTATAAATATCAGAGAGAATTTATTAGATTTTAGTAAAATTTGACCCCCCCCCAGTTTTTGTCTAATGTCAACGTTTTGGGTTTGTTAGCACGATAACTTTCGAAATAATTGAACGATTGGATTGTCCTTTGGTCTACTCTTTTAGTGTCCTAAAATGAAGGTCAGGTTCGTTGGCCAGCTATTTTGGATAAAAATTCAAAAAGATGGAGCATTTTGAAAAATTTTGTAACCACTTTTTTTAATTTAAAAATTCTGATGGATGTTTGTAGTACTAAAAAAGTCGAACAATTTTTTTATGACTTTTTTGGATAAAAAAAATTTAAAGACATAATATTTTGAAAATTCAAAAAAAAAAAGGAAATAAAACTTGAATTAGAAGCCAAACAACGCACGATATGAAAAAAAAGTCTAAAGATGAAAAATGTTTCTTTTTGAACACTCTATAGGATACGCATAATAAGTTTTTGAATTTCCTTAAAAAATCTAAAATTCAAATTTTGAGCCAAATAACGCGAGATACCGAGAAAATGATAAGGAACATAATTATTGGCCTTAAAAAGATCTACAAGTGCCCCTTGAACCATTTTTCAACAAGATGAGTAGTTTTCGTTTTAATCATGAAAAATATTGTTAAACAGAGTGTGACGTTGCAGATTTCTGCAACTCACAAAAAGCTCAATTTTATCTAATTTTACTTAATCAGAAATTCTAGTGCTCTCATTTAAAGTAGAAATTCGACACTCCTATCATTTTATATTATTTTATTTGTTTTTCTTGTTTTGGTTTTGCTATCATTTTTATTTTTATTTTTTTTTATTTTTATTATGTACATTTATGAGCTTCGTGGTACGAGAAATGAAGCTATGGACGTTCCAACCACCCACACCTTACACAGATTCGGTTTCGTCATTCGCAGCACCACCTTCAGAAATTCTTCGACAACTCTACAGTTCCTTGGCTATTATTATCTTTATCTTTATCTCCACCATCCTTCTTGACGTCCAAGACAAAGATTTCAATTTTGTCAGTAATGGACAGATGGATTGGTGTTGGTCATCCAAATACTAGGTACATCCCTGTTAAGAATTGACCGGGGTTGATTACCATAAATTCTACATAAGAATAGGTAATTTTACCCAATTATCTGTTGAAATATTTAAACTTTAGCGCCTTTGACTCTAGCGCCATCTGAAACTTAAATACTACTACTGATTATTAATGAGAGCGGTGACGCTCAGTTCAGTTCAAAACAATATGTAACGACGTGCTTACATCGATCGTGTCGTCGTCGTTGTGTCGTCGTCGACGACACAACGATGTTTAATTTAATGATATCTGCGGTAGGTGTGTCATCAGAAGCAGAAAAACGAAGTCCTAGGAAAGATGAGGTTCAAAAGAAGTTTTTGGAAGACGAAATTTTGCAGGAGGTTGATAACGACACAGTAAAGAAAGTGATTGGAAACGACAGTTATAAACCAGGCACGAGTGGACATCCTGTTGTCAAAGAAACGATTGATGGTAAAATTAAACATTTGGAACGTTTAATGAATACCACAATAAATTTGCATTCCAAAATGCAAGATAATCTAAAATTGTGGTTCAAACAACGCGAGATTGACGACGAAAAGACGAAAAAGCCAAAAATAATATCGGATATACCCTGTACCTCTAATTTTAAAATTATTGATGGACCTCAAACGACAGTTACAAGTAATGACAGTTATAAAAAATTAAACGACAGTCAAGGTACAAATACTAAACCAGCCTTAAATAAGAATGCAGAAAATTTAAACTCTGAATCAACTAATTCTCGAGTTTTTGGTAACCAGGTTTCAGAAGCCATTAAAATTCAATTAATTGGTAAAGATGTTGGAACGAGGCATGATTACAAATTGGATTCGGGTGTTAAATTTGAACATTTTTACGAATTTTTGACATTGGAATTACGTACTATTGACTTATTATATGTCATTGATAAGACA